>JALGBA010003627.1:0-44029 GCA_023970755.1 Azemiops feae
AGATTATGTCCAGGATGTGAGGGGTCTGTAGATATTTTCTCAGTCCTCTTTCTGACCCGTGCAGTATACAGGTCCTCAATGGAAGGCAGGCTGTTGAGATTGTTTTTTCTGCAGTCCTAACTATCCATTGAAGCCTGTACCTGTCCTCTTTGGTTGCTGTGCCAAACCAAAGAGTTATTGAGGGACAGATGACAGACTCAATGGACTGTCAGATGGACTGGTTACCATATTTAATCTATTAAATGTAATCTGTGCAAGACTTTATCTTTTCCCTGTCCTGACCTCTATGCCTACACATTTGTAATTTTGGTCACAAAACTTCTGCAAAAAAAGCAAACTCAGATAACACCAAGAACCCAACAGACCAGAACCTAGATCACATTCTAATAAACTAAGGAGAAATTTTCTGACAATTCCTGACAGTGGAACAACTAGCCTCCAAAAATTAAAAACACTGAAGGTTTTTGAGAAGAGATTGGACAACCATTTGTCTGAAACGGTTTAGGATTTCTTGCCTGAGCAGGGAGTTGGTCTAGAAGACCTCCAAGGTTCCTTCCAACTCTGTTATTCTGTTATTCTTACACAGTTTCCCTTCACGGCTTCTCCAAACAGCTGACAGAGTTACCTCTGAATATGGAGCCTTTCTATAACTAGTATGGATAATAACTGATGGTACAAATATTACCAGTATTTATGTCTGATTAAATATCACCACATCTTTGGGAAGATCATTGTACATGTTTATCTGGCTGTGTAAAGAAGAAAAAAAGACTCTAGTCTTGAATCTTCTGCTGCTCAGTTTAATTGGGTGGCCTCCGATCATAATTATGGAAGGTTTAAAAACTTCTCTAACTTCACACCCTCATTTCATATAATTCCTCTTCATCTCCTTTTTTCCTTCCCTGAATTAAGAAGCCCGAAAAACATATTATTGCTTTGTTTTTTTATGGAGGAAACTGATTGTTTTAATTGTTTTTTTCCAATTGCAGGACACTCTTCATCTTGGAACAATCAGAGCAGTTGTACACAATGTTCCAAATGGAAGCAAATATTTAAATTGTGTATTTCAGTTTCTGTTGGTTTTTTAACCCCATTCTTCATACTTTTTTACATGGAATTTATCTTTTATCAAAAATATTTTCTTTTTCTTTTTTTAACAAGATTGCTGGTAGTCAGACCTGACAAATATATAAGTGATGTTAGGATTTTAGCCTTGCAATTTTCATCACTTACTTATCTGCATTAAATAGCTGACTCCCTTTTAAAATCTCACTCCAAATCCTTTGAGTTTTAAGTGAGGATCACTATCACTATCATTCACAAGCCTGACCACACTCCTGTTGATCCACAACAGTTGATTAATTATGAAAAACGAAATAACATTTCTTTTCATTTTGCCTGCTCCCCTATGTGTTTTGCAGTGCAGCCCCTGGCTAATCACCCCCAAACCAGATGCAATAGCCATGATATGGACCCCTCTGGAACTCTTAAGATTTGACTTACCTTTAGACTGGTCAAATTTAAAGGACTGTTGTAAATAGGTTTTTCAAATAATGTGTGCACTGAAATTGCAGTACAGGTAGTCCTCAACCTACAACAGATACTTTAATGACCGTTCGAAGTTCCAACGGCTCTGAAAAAAGTGACTTATGACCCTTTTTCACATTTACGACTATTGCAGCATCCCCATGGTCACGTGATCAAAATTCAGACGCTTGGCAACTGACTCGCATTTATGACAGTTGCAGAGTCCTGGGATCATGTGATCATCTTTTGTGATCTTCTGACAAGCAAAGCCAGATTCACTTAACAACCATGTTACTAACTTAACAATTGCAGTGACTCATGTAACAACTGCAGAAAGAAAGGTCATAAAATAAAGCTCACTTAACTGTCTCACTTAGCAACAGAATTTTTGGGCTAAATTGTGGTTGTAAGTCAGGGACTACCTGTAATTCTAAAGACTAAAAGGCGTGTTATCTTTACCATATGCATCTCCATACATACAAAGATCTCTTTCAGCAACTAGGCAGGGAACCAAAGTAGACTTCTGTCTGTTGCTTGGTAACAGCTATTTCATGAAAGGCCCAGCCAAAGGAAGTCTTCCAGACACAGTCAATAATCTTAGAAAATTAGTTTGAGTATCCCTATCTAGAATTAATTGTGCAATAACAGTTTCAAGTGCTTTTATTGAGTTTAGCATGCTCTGTTGGAATGTACTTCGTAGCAGAATTTATTTTGTTGAGCTTATACCTCTAACGTCTTTATGGACCTGACATAATTTATGAGAATGTCAGTTCTTTAAAATGATCTGAGTTTCAGCAAATCAATCTCTCAGTGGGATTCATTCAGTTCACCTGTATTTTAGTAACAGAGGCTCCAACTCTGACACTATTATGTCACAGAATCATTTACAGTAGTATGCACCGTCCTTATTTGAACTCCCGGACTAGAGATATAAAGCTATATCTTATTAGTGCATTGTATAGAGATGATGTATAAAGCACAGTGACCTACAGGTTCAATTGTATAAAGCAGAGTGACTATAAGTTCAATTCCCAATAGAACAATATGAAACACAAAAAATCTAATACTAAGTATAATGGCTGCATATACTTGCTCAGTCTCAATAAAGTCACGGAATACATAATCTCGAAGAAATGGCATTTCTGCCACTCCTGATTTCCCCCCCTTAACTTATCACTGTACTCAAACTCTTTGACTAATTAGGAGCATATCTGAGGGCTCTGGTGATTTTCCTGCGTTTAGAGCCACTTAAGATCTTTCTCCCCCCCCCTTTTTTTTTGCTTCTCCAATGTTTTTATGTTTATCATGTTAAGAACCTGTGGGATATCTTTACGGATGATTAACAGAAGGAGCAAATTCATCTAACTCAATAATCAACAAAAGACTCCTGTAGATTTGAAATCCACACAAAAGTTTCTAAAATATCAGTTGAAAAGTTTGGGAACTTTATTATAAAAATGACTGACAGCCCCTTCGTTTTCTCAGGAAACCGCAAACTATTTGTTCCTTCATAGGGAGAATATGACAAGCGAGGGCTATATAACCCCCTTATGTAGCACACTTCCCATTTTCCTGCCCTTCCGCAGCTGTTGCAGCCCCTAAATATTCTTTGCCACTTCGCAGTTTCCAATAAAAACAGTAGCCCTCTTCCCAGTTAACCAACTGTACTTTCTATTTTTCTATCCGAGCAAATCATTAAACTACAACGTGTGGACCATTCATTACTACCAGTAGACAACTCCCCGCTGCTTATAAATGCACTGGACTGCGCTACAACGCGGCTCGCATACGTTGGGCAGTCGGCGCTCAGCCCTTCGACCGCAGCGGCCCATCGTGTCCGGGATGGCTTGGAGCAAACCCCACCAAGTTCAAAGAGAATTTCCCTCGTGCTGGCGCGCCGAGTTACTGCTCAGCCGCCACGTATGCCCCAGTACCGGATCCCAGTTTTCGGGCCCTTCACATAAGAAAACGAGAGGCAACAGCCGTTTAGTTGACTGACGGGGGATCTCAGATCTCGGGGCTCCTCAGGAAAACACGCGCTCTTCTCCGAGCGCGGCACCGAAAGCGCTTTGCCGGTTTGCAGGCGACCGATGTCAGCGCCCAGCGGCACAAGGCCCGCTTCCCACACACGGAGCGAGAGCTTCACGACACTTTCCCGCCCGTCTCCCCTCGCTGGCCAAAGCAGGCGCCCCTCGATCGCGCTCGCCCCTTTCCCGACCGCTCGGCAAAGTTCCTTCTCCCGCGACTTTGGCAGCTGAATCCGTCCGGGCAATGCGCGCCGAGCGAAGGGACGCCGGGCGCCGTACCTCAGATGTAGCTGCACTTGCTCTCGTCCAGCAAACCGGAGCTTGATCCGCCCATCCTGCCGGCGATCGGGGCGGCTGAAGGGAAGAACTGACGCGCGGATGGGCGAAGGTATCGCCAGGAGCGGGACGCAGGATGGGCTCCAATCCAACCTTTCCTCTCCACGCTCCGCTCCGGCTCTCGCCCTCGGGCGCTGCTCCGCCCTGCCTCCCCCTCCGCAGCCCAAGTGCAAAACCTCCTCCAGCCCCAGGAACCGCCCGATCAGGCGCCTCCTTCCCGGCTCCTCCTGGCGGAGGGTCAGGCTGCCGAAAGCGCCCCGCTCCGGGAGACGAATCCTCGCTCGGAGCAGACGAAGAGCAGAGGGCAGCTTTCTCCTGGCTTCTTCCTTCCAGCTGCCTCGCCCTCGCTTTTTTTCTGCAAAGTGCGGAAGTAAATTCAGGGCCCTCCTGAGAGAAGCCCGAAGGGGCGGGAAGCGGTCGGCGGTTACTCCATGGCCGGCCAGCGACAGCTGAGTAGAAGCGGCCTGTCTCGACTGCACCTCGAAGGAATGGAGCGACTGTCGGGCGATCATTTGAGCTCTCTGCAGGAAGATCGACTCGCTGGTTCAAACCTCCCAGCTAACTTGCCTCAGAAAGACACCCCCCCTCTCTTGTGGCTTTCCGGCCTGAGGCAGCGGCCATTTGGCCTCCTAGGGTACTCGGTGCCTATCCTATTAAGGGGGGAGATTATTGGGGGGGGGTTCTGAAACCTTAATGACAGAACTACAGGGTACCTCTCATCTGTTTGTTCTTATGCAAAATGCCATAGTTTGTCAAATCCAAATTGCTAAACATCAGATATTTTTCTCCCACAGGTGCTTTTTTCAAAAGGCAACTGGACTTTCTTGTTTTTTCCTTGAAGACGTTTCACTTCTCATCCAGAAACTTCTTAGGTTCGGTTCAATTGAAGAAGCATCTTGGATGAGAAGCAGATATACCTTCTTGAGCTTTTGTTTGGAGTTGTTCCTGTGGCATGAACTTTGATCTGAGTCTGAGTGTGCCTTTCTGGTATTTTGATGGTGGTGGGTTAACCCTATTACGTCCCAAAGGTCATATCCTGCTTCCCTGGGGCTGTGGGCTTGTTGATTCTAGGGATCTTTATCTTTCTAATCCAAGCTTCCTGGCTCCTATCTTTCTGACAAGATTATCACATCTGCATTTCTGCAGACCTGGTTTCTGTTTGGGGCAGAGAGACTTGGGGGAGTTGGTTTCTGCCTTTAAGATCCTTTGGGGAAATATATTCTGCCTTTTTAATATTTCCCAAAATATTTTTTTCTCTGGATTCTTCCCACACCTGCATTCTACTAACAAAGTGTAATGATATGTGGAAATGACTTTGGGGATGAGGGAAGAGATGCTGGCTACAAGTGATTAAATAAGAGGGAGGGGAATGCTCAGCTGCATAACAGGCAGAGAAAGAAAGTCAGAAAGGATCCTGCCTAACTTTACAAGCTGTAGAAATCTTTGGTGAGAATTTTGTGCTTTCGGACTTGTAAGATTTTGTTAATGTGGCCTTGCAATAAATTAGAATTAGCTTTTCAGGTCATGTTTCACAACTGTTTATCTGGGAGAAGATTAGCCTAGGAACCTACTTCTAGACAAATCCATGATTACTAATAATCACCCTGTTTTCAATGAGTTTATCAACTTCTCAATTATCTTTATAGGTTTGTTTGTTCTAGTATTTTGTGACTGCTCTAGAACAGGGCTTTTCAACCTTTTCACCGATTGTACCACTTTTAGGATATGGCAATATTCGCATGCCCAGGGTCATGTGATTTATATTTGGATGCTTGGCAACTGATTCATATTTATGATGGTCACAGTGTCCCAGGGTCATGTGATCTCCTTTTGCAACCTTTTGACAAGCAAAGTCAATGGCAGGGCTGCTGGTGGCCAAGTGCTAAGGCGGGACTTCCCTCCCTCCCTCCTTCCCTGCCTCCCTCTTTCTCATGCCCACCTCCTTCTGAAGGAAGAATTTGAAAACCCTCCCCCCATATTTTCTCTCTTCCATATATTCATCAAATAAGGAAAAGCCTCCACAGACAGAAAAGACAAACTGCTGAGTGAACTAGCTTAAAAAGAAGCATTCCCCTTTAAGAATTAGCTACTGGCTAGAAAGGAAAGTTAAGGAGCACAGCCAGCACTTAAGGAAGAAAAAAAATGTAGTAAATATTGGCTGCCGGCTAAGGCAGCCTCCCCAAAAGGCTCCATTTATAAGTAAAGGAATGCTACAGGCAAAATCCATTCAGGAGAAAAATCCTTCAAAATCCCTTGCAGCAAAACTTACAGCTAACAATAGCAGAGCAATAGAAGCTAACAGGAGACATCAGCCATCAACCAAATAGAAATTGCCCTCCTTAAGAACACAAAGCCCACATTGCACAAATCCCAGAACTTCAAAGTCACAAAAGCACATAAGAATCCTTCCACTCTCCATCTCTTTCCCTCCCTCCCTCCCTCCCTCCCTCCCCTCCAGCCATTGCTGCCTTTTTTCATTCCTGTTGGAGGGCGACCCCTCCCCCACTGCATTTCTTGCCTGTTTGCTGCTGCCAGCACAGGTAGCTGCCACAGCAGTTGTAGATCGGCTCATGGCCGGCCTGCTTGATCTCCTCTCCTCTCCCCCCACCTCCTCCTCCTCCTTCTTTCCCTTCGGTGCAACTAGAGCTGACTCTGCCTCCTCCCAAGGCTGCTGCTTTTTTTTCTCTCCCTCTCCCACCTAAACTACCTCCTTTTATAGCCTCTCCTGTCTCCGCCCCGCCTCCTCCTTTCTCATGGGGGAGGGTGAGCCAGAAGTGAGCCTGGGGCCTGCACTGGCTCTTTCCTTCCCCCACCACACGTGGCTAGGCAGGGCTGCATACCACCTGCCACTCGTTAATGTACCACAAGTGGTACGTACCACCTGCCTGGGTCTTCCTAGGCACCAGCCCTTCAATACTCACCCTGCGAAGATCGAGATCCTTCGCTTTCTTGGCTGCTCCAGGCCTTCAGTGTATTCCCAGAGAATGGAGGCCTAATGTAATGCAAGATCACACGAGATCAGTGTGGTGAGATCTCACGCTACTGATCTCTCATGATCTGATGGTACTTTAGGCTTTTGTTCTCTGCAACACAGAACAGAACCGAAGCCAGGAAACGTTTGTGTGTGTCTCCGGAGGCTGGATCGGGGCTCCGGAGGCCTTTTCCAGGCTGCTGGGGTCCAGATCTAAGGCCAAGGGAAGGCCTTTTCCAGGCCTTTTCAATGGATTTTTTAGGACAATGTAACTTAATATTATTAGCTAAATGTTACATGTAACACTCTTCAGTTATTGATCAAGTTTTCAAAGTAATATGCCCCTCCCACACCAAAAACTAAAAGACTGAAAATTTATGAATTATGGCTCATTACACATTTAATCCTACATATACAAATCTAAAAGTAAGTCTTGTGGAAGTGATTTTTCTAGAGAGAAATTACTGAGGAAGAACAGCTGCTGGCCATTGATATACAGGAACCAAGTGGGGGTCATCTAGCAGTAGAGACTTCATGAGTCCCCGGCAAACAAATGTAGATAATACAAGAGCAGAAAACACATGTGAACTCTTCAAAAAAGATGAAGCGTCATCGATACACAGACATGAATTAAATAAAGATGGCTTAAAGCGTTTAGAGTCTCAAAACCAAAAACAAAAGAATCCACGCAAAATGTATGCAGTGGCTACAAAAATCTGTTAAAAGCCTTAATGAAAAGTCGTACCAACCAGGACCTAGTATCTCCCTGAGAACATGGATCGGAAATTCCTGGATGGAGTTCGAGAAGGAACATCTGGGGGATGTGGCTAATTGGCTGGAGATATCCGTAAATCATATGGAAGTAAGATGGCCACAAACGTGCTTTGACACTATTGAATTCTGAAGCAAAGTCTCAAAGTAGCCTCAGATGGCTTGAGAAGTCATTAAAAAACCAACATTCTGAAGGATGAGTGGAGAATATAATGGATTCCAGGATCTTTAGTAAGCCTCTCACTTCAGCAATCCTTTCGCCCACTTTACAAAAGAAAAGAAGCTCATTCTGTTTCTTGGCATCATTTTTCTATAGCCGCCTGGATCAGGAGAGGTGTCACATTTTGCTGAAGACCTGAAGAAATGGAAAGAGATACATATTGAAAGTAATTACGCTGTGGAAAGCTTTGAAAGCAAAGAGGTAAACTCTTCATTTATTACCTTCTGAGGCAAGCATGATGCTTAGCACTGCTGATCTGTTGGGTTCTATTCTGAAATTCAAAACTAGTGAATGAGCATACTTTCTGAGCCACTGGGCACATTTGTAACCCTTGGAGCATATTATAGGCAGATGTGTAAAATAAAATACTAATTTACACATTGACAAAATGGGAATTGAGGTGCTTTGCTAACTCATTCCTGAAGTCCACCCTGGAGATTTTCTATCAACCCACGTTTAGGTCCCCCCCCCCCTTTCTGGGCAGTTGGACATGCTTCCTTTAAAAATCTTGAGCTATAATCACCCATGATTTCTATTCTTCAAGAACATTTATAGACAACCTTAAAAATAAAAGGGATAAAATAGACTCTTAGGGGGAGCCTGGAACCCCCACAGAGCGCGTCCCCAGTGGCGGATTGCAGAAAACAATTAGAAGAAAAATTCGACTGGCAAAAGAAAAGTGGTTTGCAAAGAGATGCAAGGAAATAGAAGAGACAGAACGTATGCATGATAATTTCAATTTACACAAAAAAGTGAAAGAAACAGCAGGCCTCTACAAAAAGAAACCAACAACTTAGTTGACAAAGAGGGGAAAATTATCTTAGATGAGGATGAAAAACTAAAAAGATGGAAGGAATATATTGAAGAACTTTTTGAGGACACTAGGGATGATATAGATATGGGAAGTATAACAACTGGACCAAATATCACTATGGAGGAGGTTGAACATGCAATAAAAATAGCAAAAACAAGAAAAGCCACAGGACCTGATGATATCCCAGTAGAAATTTTAAAATTGCTGGAAGACAATGGGAAGAATTTTTTACTGCAGCTCTTCAATCGGATATATGAAACAGGAAAGATACCAAATGATTGGCTAAAATCAACCTTTGTGACAATCCCCCCAAAAATAAATGCAAAGAAGTGTACCGAATACAGAACAATAAGCTTAATGAGTCACCGAATTCGGAATCCTAGAAGATAAAGTAATAAATGTCAATGCATATTTCCACTAAGAAAGTACTCTACAAAAAGTTATTTTCAACTATGATAAGATTTACATAAACTTCTTGAGAGGCTGTTCTTTCTGAAGAATCCGGAGAAGTCAAAATAGATTAAAAAAGAGGTAAAGTACAAGTTAACATATTACAATAAGCAATATCTTTAACCATCTACAGCGTTTATGATTTTTATTGCTAATATTTTGTATACTGGTTACAAATATTCATTACATATCTCAACTTGTCTCTGTGGGAGACATGGGAAATGGGTTTTTTCCTCCTGCAATATTAACAAAATACCCTATTTTAAAAGACGACTTACTGACAGCAATTAAAGACCCGATACAGAAGTTGGGCCCGTTATTTATACAACAACATATTACATACATGCTTACCAAAGATCCTGGAATCCATTATATTCTCCACGCATCCTTCAGAATGTTGATTTCTTCAATGACTTTCCACGCCATCTTAGGGTGCTTTGAGACTTTGCTTCAGTATTCAATAGATTTTGAATGGCTTGAATAGATGCTTCAAGCCATTCCTCTGGTGTCAAAGCACATGTTTTGGGCCCTCTTACTTCCATGTGCTTTAGGGACTTCTCCAGCCAATTAGCCACATCTCCCATGAATTCTTCAGGATGTTCCTTCTCAAACGTGATCCAGCAATTTACAAGCCATGTTCTCAGGGAGATAGTAGGTCCTGCTTGGTAGGACTTTTCACGAAGGCTTTTAAGGGTGTTTTGCAGCCACTGCAATACATTTTGCCTGGATTCTTTCGTGTTTTTCACACTGTCCAGACAGGCTTTAAGCCATCTTTTATTTAATTCATGTCTGTGTATCGATGGCAAGCTGTTCTTCCTCGGTGGTTTCTCTCTAGAAAAATCAAAAGTTTACATATGAATCTAGACCAACTAAAAGATATTCTTAGTTATCCGTAATGGGAACTGCTTTGATGTCAGGAAACTCTTACTCCAAACGTATATCAATATTTTTGGGTAGTGGGAGGGATGTTAAAGGAACTCTCCTATAAATAATAATAGTAATAATAATAATAATAATAATAATAATAATAATAATAATAAAGTTGGAAGGGACCTTGGAGGTCATCTAGTCCAACCCCCTGCTCAGGCAGGAAACCCTATACCATTTCAGACAAATGGCTGTCCAGTCTCTTCTTAAAAACTTCCAGTGTTGGAGCATTCACCGCTTCTGGAGGCAGGTTGTTCCACTGGTTTATTGTTCCAACTGTCAGGAAGTTTCTCCTTAGCTCTAGGTTGCTTCTCTCCTTCATTAGTTTCCATCTGTTGCTTCTTGTCCTGCCTTCAGGCGCTTTGGAGAATAGCTTGACTCCCTCTTCTCTGTGGCAGCCCCTGAGATATTGGAACACTGCTATCATGTCCCCCCTCGTCCTTCTCTTCATTAAACTAGACATACCCAATTCTAGCAGCCGTTCCTTATATGCTTTAGCCTCCAGTCCCCTAATCATCTTTGTTGCTCTTCTCTGTACTCTTTCTAGAGTCTCCATCTTTTTTACATCGTGGTGACCAAAACTGGATGCAGTATTCCAAGTGTGGCCTTACCAAGGCATTGTCAAGTGGTATTAATACTTCACGTGATCTTGATTCTATCCCTCTGTTAATGCAGCCTAGCACTGTGTTGGCCTTTTTGGCAGCTGCAGCACACCGCTGGCTCATATTTAAGTGATTGTCCACTAGGACTCCGAGGTCCCTCTCACAGTTACTACTATTGAGCAAGGTACCCCCTATACTATACCTGTACATTTGGTTTTTCTTGCCTAAATGTAGAACCTTACTTTTTTTACCATTGAATTTCATTTTGTTAGATAGTGCCCAGTGTTCAAGTCTGTCCAGATCCTCCTGTATCTTAAGCCTGTCTTCTGGAGTGTTGTCTATTCCTGCCAGCTTGGTGTCGTCTGCAAATTTGATGATTTCCCCATCTATCCCCTCGTCCAAATCGTTGATGAAGATGTTGAAGAGCTTTTTTGAAAAATCCCACTCACTTCCACAAGACTTACTTCTAGATTTGTATATGTAGGATTAAATGTGTAATGAGCCATAATTCATAAATAATGATGATGATGCTGATGATGTTGGAAGGGACCTTGGAAGTCATCTAGTCCAACCCCTTGTTCAGGCAGGAAACCCTATACCATTTCAGACAAATGGTTGTCCAGTTTCTTCTTAAAAACTTCCAGTGTTGAAGCATTCACCACTTCTGGAGGCAGGTTGTTCCACTGGTTAATTGTTCTAACTGTCAGGAAGTTTCTCCTTAGTTCTAGGCTGCTTCTCTCCTTGATTAGTTTCCATCTGTTGCTTCTTGTCCTGCCTTCAGGCGCTTTGGAGAATAGCTTGACTCCCTCTTATCTGTGGCAGCCCCTGAGATATTGGAACACTGCTATCATGTCCCCCCTCGTCCTTCTCTTCATTAAACTAGACATACACAATTCCAGCAACCGTTCCTTATATGTTTTAGCCTCCAATCCTCTAATCATCTTGTTGCTCTTCTCTGTACTCTTTCTAGAGTCTCAACATCTTTTTTACATCGTGGTGACCAAAACTGGATGCAGTATTCCAAGTGTGGCCTTACCAAGGCATTGTCAAGTGGTATTAATACTTCACGTGATCTTGATTCTATCCCTCTGTTAATGCAGCCTAATACTGTGTTGGCTTTTTTGGCAGCTGCAGCACACCGCTGGCTCATATCTAAGTGATTGTCCACTAGGACTCCAAGATCCCTCTCACAGTTGCTACTGTTGAGCAAGGTACCACCTATACTATACCTATATATTTGGTTTTTCTTGCCTAAATGTAGAACCTTACTTTTTTCACCATTGAATTTCATTTTGTTAGATAGCACCCTGTGTTCAAGTCTGTCCAGATCCTCCTGTATCTTAAGCCTATCTTCTGGAGTGTTGGCTATTCCTGCCATCTTGGTGTCGCCTGCAAATTTGATGAGTTCCCCATCTATCCCCTCGTCCAAATCGTTGATGAAGATGTTGAAGAGCACTGAGCCCAGAACAGAGCCCTGGGGCACCCCACTACACGCTTCGCTCCATGTAGATGCAGTTCCATTGAGGGCCACAGGCTGAGTACGGCCGGTCAGCCAGGTACGAATCCATCTGGTGGTGATGCTGTCTAACCCACATTTTTCTATCTTATCAAGTAGTAGGTTGTGATCTACTTTATCAAATGCCTTACTGAAGTCCAAGTAAATTATATCCACAGCATTCCTCTGGTCTACTAATTTTGTCACTTGGTCAAAGAATGCAATAAGATTTGTCTGGTATGATCTGTTTTTGACAAACCCATGTTGGCTTTCAGTCTTTTAATTTTGGGTGTGGGAGGGGGATATTACTTTCAAAACGATCAATAACTGAAGAGTGTTATATGTAACATTTAGCTAATAATATTAAGTTACAGTGTCCTAAAACATCCATTGAAATTTTATCTAAATATTCATAAGATGGAATTTATATGTAGTAACGCTGATAGATTTGTGTCCAAAAAACAACAATAGTAACAGTCTTACTATGCATACTAGAGCTTTTTTGTTCTTTTGGAAGTTTATTTTATAGAATTGTGGATGTTTGTAATACAATAAAATTTAGCAGTAACTGTTCACATGTGGCATGCACAAGCGATGAATTTTAAGGCTCTGGTTTATGGGAAGTGGTATTTAACTACTGCAATAATCAGGTTTACTAGCGTGTAGTAATACGAAAGAAGACAAACAGCTAATTTTTCTATTAAGTGGTGATAACTGCTTATTATGCTGTGGATGTGACATTTCAATTTTATTTATTTGTTTATATCCTGAGTTTCTACAATGCAAAGGAAACTTGAGATAAAATCTCACACCTTTAAAATGACACAGTAAGAATAGTCTTATAAACCCAATAGTAGACTCTAAGACAGCAAAAGGAGACCAAGAGTGATACAAGTACTTCTCTGTTTTTGTTTTTAACTCCTTGTGCACAATTGCCTTCTCCGCCCAGGTTAAAAGATCCTCCCTGGTTGCTGATTGTTTTCAAGGGCCAATTCAAAACATCACAGATGATTCTAGGAAGCCCTGAAAATCTATTCAAAGACCTTTCCTTCCAATGGGAATCCATGCTTTCATTCACAGTTTGCATCAGTCTGCAGCTACCGCAATTGTCAACTCCACAAAAAGTTATTTTCAACTATGATAAGACTTACATAAAATCCTTCAGAGGCTGTTCTTTCTGAAGAATCCGGAGAAGTCAAAAGAGATTAAAAAAGAGATAAAGTACAAGTTAATATATTACAATAAGTAATATCTTTAACCATCAGCCCACCCCCCCACCCTACTATCCCCACCACTATACTGGGCTTCTACAGCGTTTATGATTTTCATTGTTAATATTTTGTGTACTGGTTACAAATATTCATTACATACCTCAATTTGTGTCTGTGGAAAACATGGCAGAGGTCTTTCCTCCTGCAATATTAACAAAATACCCTATTTTAAAAGACAACTTACTGACAGCTATTAAAGACCCTATTTTTCCTAAAAACAACTTTATCTGGGTTTATTCTTAAATTTAGGTGCCAACTTATATCTCTGGCATCTAAACTCTGCACCCCTGCCTGGAAATTCACACTACTGAATGAAATGTATGGAATTTACAGACATTTCTAAAATTTTGTTTTCACTTTCTCATTATGGGGTACTGAGAATAAAGAATAACGATAAAGAGAAGTGGGATGCACCAGAGCTAAATTTCAAGTGTTGCTGCAAAGAGTCTGAATACTTATTCCAATATGATATTTCGTGTTTTTTTCTTTTTAATAAATTCACAGAAATTTCTAAAATTCTGTTTTCACTTTCTCATTATGAGGTACAGAGTGTAGATTAATAAGAAAAAAACAAATTTCAACAACTGTAGCATAAAGCTGCCACATAACAAAATTGAGAAAAGTGAAAGAGATCTAAATATTTCTCAACGCACTATATTTTCATTGTTAATTTAGTATACTGGCTAAAATTACACATTACATACCTCAAGACGTCGAGGTTTATCCAATCTCCTCAGCAGCAAATACAGCTGTAGATTTTCTTTCTGAAATATTGACAAAATATTCTAATATTAGCCACTTTGGCATAAAGCCTAGATCGGTGGAGGGCTTCAGTGATGACTATCATTCTAATCAACTATCAAGTCCAATCAATTTAATTAAGCACAGGTGGACTCCAGTCAAGGTGTAGAAACATGTCAGCAACGATAAAGAGAAATGGGATGCACCAGAGTTAAATTTCAAGTGTTACTGCAAAGGCTCTGAATACTTATTCCAATGTTGATATTTCAGGTTTTTTCTTTTTAATAAATTTACAGAGATTTCTAAGATTCTGTTTTCACATTGTCATTGTGGGGTACTGAGTATAATTAATGAGAAAAAAATGAATTTCTCCATCAACTGTAGAATCAGGCTGCCGCATAACAAAATTGACACAACGTGAAGGAGGTCTGAATAGTTCTGGGTGCACTATATTTTCGTTGTTAATGTAGTATACTGCCTTATACATTTTACATTACATACCTCCAGACGTCTTAATTCCTCCGTCCGGTCTGGAAGAACGGGACGTTCAAAACTTTCTTTCTGAAATATTGAAAAAATATTCTATTTTAAAAAGACAAACTTACTGACAGTGATTAAAAACCCTATTTTATTTCTTAAAACAATTTTATCCGGGTTGGGAATGATGTTTCTTCATCCTTAAATCTTAGGTGCCAACTGATATCTCTGGCATCTAAACTCTGAACACTTGCCTGGAAATTCACACCACTGAATAAAAAAAGATTTGGCAGGAATTACAGCCTCGAGTCTTTTGGGGTATCACGCGACAAGGTTTGCACACCTGGATGGTGGATTTTCTGCCATTATTCCTTGCAAATCCTCTCAAGCTCAGTCAGGTGGGATGGCGACGGTCGGTGCACAGCCATTTTCAGGTCCCTCCAGAAATGTTCAATAGGGTTCAAGTCAGGGCTGTGGCTGGGCCACTCTAGGACATTCACAGAGTTGTCCCTAAGTCACACTTGTACTGTATTAGTTGTGTTCTTAGGATCATTGTCATGTTGGAAAGTAAACCTTCGACCAGACAGAGGTCCTGACTGCTGTGCAATAGGGTTTAGAATAGAATAGAATAGAATAGAATAGAATAGAATAGAATAGAATAGAATAGAATAGAATAGAATAGAATAGAATAGAATAGAATAGAATAGAATAGAATAGAATAGAATAACAGAGTTGGAAGGGACCTTGGAGGTCTCAGGTGCTTTGGAGAATAGCTTGACTCCCTCTTCTTTGCGGCAACCTCTGAGATATTTGAACACTGCTAGGATGTCACCCCTAGTCCTTCTTTTCATTAAACTAGACATACCAATTCCAGCAACGTTCTCCACTCCATTAATCATCCTTGTTGTTCTTCTCTGCACTTTTCTATTCTTTTTTACATCGTGGTGACCAAAACTGGATGCAGTATTCTACGTGTGGTGTTACCAAGGCATTATAAAGTGGTATTGCACTTCACGTGATCTTGATTCTATCCCTCTATTAATGCAGCCTAGCACTGTGTTGGCTTTTTTGGCAGCTGCAGCACACAATTATTTAAGTAATTGTCCACTAGGATTCCAAGATCCCTCTCACAGTTACTACTATTGAGCGAGATACCACCTAAACTGTACCTGAGCATTTGGTTTTTCTTGCCTAAATGTAGAACCTTACTTTTTTCACCATTGAATTTCATTTTGTTCGATAGCGCCCAATGTCCAAGTCTGTCAAGATTGTTCTTTATCTTAAGCCTATCTTCTGGAGTGTTGGCTATTCCTGCCAGCTTGGTGTCATCTGCAAATTTGATCAGTTCTCCATCTATCCCCTCATCCAAATCATTGATGAAGATGTTGAAGAGTACTGGGCCTAAAACAGAACCTTGGGGCATCCCACTGCATACTTCCCTCCAGCTAGATGAAGTTCCATTCAGGATGACATATTGAGTGCGGTTGGTCAGCCAGTTATGAATTCGTCTGGTGGTGATGCTGTCTAACCCACATTTTCCTATCTTATCAAGTAGCACGTTGTGGTTTACTTTATCAAATGCCTTACTGAAATCCATGTAAATTATATCCACAGCAGTCCTCTGGTCCACTAATTTTGTCACCTTCTGAAAGAATGCAATAAGATTTGTCTGGCATGATCTATTTTTGGTTTTTGGTTATGACTTTGTTTGCCGCTAGGTGTTCACTGATTTGTTTCTTGATTATCTTTTCCAGAATCTTCCCAGGTATCGAGGTCAGGCTGATAGGTCTATAGTTCCCTGGATCTATTTTTTTTCCTTTTTTGAAGATGGGAACTACATCAACTCTTTTCCAGTCCTCTGGTAGTTCCTTGGTGCTCCAGGATCTTTGAAAGGTATACTTCAGTGGTTCTGAGATCACGTCTGCCAATTCCTTCAGAACCTTGGGGTGTAATACATCTGCTGCTGGTGATTTGAACTCGTCTAGGGTGGGCAGATGCTCACTTACCATTTTCTTATCTATTTTAACTTGTGTTTCTAATCTGTTTTTTACAGTACTGTTTTGAACTGTTTTTTCTCTTTGTGTAAAGGATGCAAAAAATGAGTTAAGTAGTTCTGCTTTCTCCCTGTTGCTTGTCACCTTCTTGCCACTTTTTCCCATTAATGGACCAACCGTTTCCTTGACTTTTTCTTGTTTTTTACATGTTGAAAGAAGCTTTTTTTGATTATTTTTGACTTTGTCGCAAGTCTTAGTTCATTTTGAACCTTAGCTTTCCTCACTTCATCTTTGCAGGCTCAGGCTATCTGCTGATATTCTGCCTTAGTTATGTGACCCTCTTTCCACTTTTTATACTTGTCCTTTTTGTCTTTCAGTTTATCAGAGCGTTCTTTATGCAGCCATGCTGGTTTCTTTGGAGAGATGTTATTTTCCTTCTTCATTGGTATTGTGTTAGACTGGGCTTTTATAATTTCACTTGTCAAATTTTTTTTATATAATATTGTATTAATTTTCTGTTGTTACAATTCCTTAGTGCTTAATGAGCAATGTGTTGTCTAGATTAATTTATTATGTTTAGTAATACCAATTAAGTTCTTACTCTCTGTCCCGTTTCCAGCCATTGATAAAATAGGTTCCATGTTTGGAACCTATTCCACACAGTCCAGTATTTTCTTAATTATCTCTTCCTTCAATGGTATTTTTTCATTTTTCCAGTGCTGTGCAAATACAATCCTCGCTGCTGTTAATACATGTAATGTTAAATATACACTTTGTTTATCAAGTTTTTCTGAAATTATACCTAATAAAAAGAGTTCGGGTTTAAAGTCTATGTGTTTCCCTAACATCTTTTCTAACCAAGTGTGTATTTTTGACCAAATTTTTTTTTGCTTTATCACACGTCCACCATAAGTGATAATATGTACCAGGGTTTTGGTTACATTTCCAACATTTGCTAGACATATTTTTAAATATTTTTGCTAGCCTAATTTTATAACCTATAAAACATTTTATATAAGTTTCTTTATACGAAGTTGCCATTGTTAATTTATAGTTTCTATCCCAAAGATTTTGCCATTTTTCTAATTCTATATTATATCCAAAAATTTTCACCATATTATCATTGTTTCTTTCACTTGTTTGTCTTCCATTTTCAAATTCAGTAAAAAATTATACAGTTTCTTAATTAATTTTTCATCAGAACTCAACAACATCTGGTCAAATGATGTCTGATCTTTATAAAAACCATGTATTTTAACATCCTTATCATACCTCGATTGCATTTGCAGTCGGGGCCATCATGATAGATCAATACCCTGATCTTCTAATTCTTCTTTATATTTTAATTTCCCATCTGTATTCAGAATATCTTTGTATGTTAAAATTTTCTCAAAGTTAACTAAGTTTGGGTGAACAAATGCTTCCATCGTTGATAGCCATCCTGAGAGTTTCGTATAAATTTTGTGTTTTATCTTTCCCATACATATACTAATGCATTTCTTATGTAGTGGTTTGGAAAGTATCTATGAGTTTTACTCTTTTCATACCATAAAAATGCGTGCCATCCAATTTGCAAGTCATGTCTTTCTAGATATAGCAACCTTTTGTTCCTAAGGGTTATCCATTCTTTTATCCATGGTAAAGCGCATGCTTGGTAGTATAGGGTCCAATCTGGTAATCCAAATCCTCCATTTTCTTTAACTTCTTGTAATATTTTCAGTTTGATTCTGGCTTTCCTTCCTTGCCAAATAAATTTCAAAATCAATGAATTCAAATCATCATAGAATTTTTTCTCTATTTTTATAGGTACTATTTGAAATAAGAAAAGGAATTTTGGTAAAATGTTCATTTTCACTGTAGCTATTCTTCCTAGTACTGATAGTTGTAGATTTTTCCATTTTTCCAGATCTGATTTTATTTGATTTAGTAATTTTATATAATTATCTTCTTTTATTGTTGCACATCTTGCTGTTAAATATATTCCCAAGTATTTAACTTTCTTAACTATTTGAAAATCTATTTTTTCTGAAAGTTGTTTTTTTTTGTTTATCTGTAAGGTTTTTAACTATAACTTTAGTTTTTTCTCCGTTTATTTTCAATCCTACTATTTCTCCAAATTCTTCTATCCTTTTCAATAGCTTAGAGGTTGTCTCCAGCGGTTCTTCTAAAATGAATATCAGATCATCCGCAAACGCTTGTAATTTGTAGCTTTCCTCTTTTGTCTCCATTCCTTTAATTTCTGGATCCTGTCTAATATTTCTATTAAGAACTTCCAAAGTTAGTATAAATAACAATGGGGATAATGGACATACTTGTCTAGTGCCTTTCTTTATATTAAAGTTCTCCGTATAATCCCCATTTACAATTACTTTTGCTATTTGTTTATTGTATATTGTCTTAATAATCTTTATGAACTTTTCTCCAAAGTCCATGTAATTTAATTGTTGGATCATAAATTGCCAACTGACATTGTCAAAAGCTTTTTGGGTGTCTAAGAAAATTAGTGCCATTTGTTTTCCTGGGTGCATTTCATAATATTCCAAAGTATCTAAAATAATCCTTAAGTTGTTTTTATTTGTCTTTTTGGTAAAAATCCATTTTGATCTGAATGAAGAAATTCAGTCAGAAATCTTTTCAGTCTCTCGGCTATTATTGAAATGAAAATTTTATAATCCACATTTAATAATGATATTGGTCTATAATTTTTTTATCTGTGTCAGGTCTGAGTCCTCTTTTGGTATTAAAGTAGTATTTGCTTCTGTCTGTGTGTTTGGTAATTTAGCCTCTAGTAGTACCTCATAACAAACTTCTTTCATTGGTGAGCTTAATATATCTTGTAGACCTTTGTAGAACTCTGCAGGTAGCCCGTCCGGTCCTGGAGTTTTATCTTTTTTTTTTTGTTTTTTTATAGCTTCCATCGGTTCCATAGTTTTAAAGTTCTCTGGGATTTTTGGTAGGTTAGTGTTTTCCATATATTGTATTATTCTTTCCCGAGGGAGTTCTTCTGTATCATATAGTTTTTCATAAAATTCTTTAACTATTTTTTTATTACATCATTTTGAAATTGTAAGCCTCTCTTCTCATCTTGCAATTTATTTATCAGTTTCTTTTGATCTGTTTGATCTTCCACTTGGTGCCGAGTTTGTCTCCCAGTTGATATCAGGGTAGTTAAAATCCCCCATTACTATTGTGATGTGCTTCCTACATACCTTAGTTAACTGACCAGCAAAAAGTTCATCTATTTCCTTTGTTTGGTTGGGTGGCCTATAGCAGGGCTAGCCCTGCCTAGCCAAGTGTAGTGGGGGAGGGAAAGAGCCAGCGCAGGCAAGGACTTACTGTGAGAGAGTCCTCTGGAGCTGCAGAGTGGCTGGGGCGAGGCAAAGGCCCCAGGCTCACTTCTGACTCACCCTCCCCCATGAGAAAGGCAGAGGGGGGGCGGAGACAGGAGAGGCTATAAAAGGAGGCAGTTTGGGCAGGAGAGGGAGAGAGAGAAAAAGCAGCAGCCTTGGGAGGAGGCGGAGTCAGCTCTAGCTGCACCGAAGGGAAAGAAGGAGGAGGAGGAGGGTGGGGGGAGAGGAGATCAAGCAGGCCGGCTATGAGCCGATCTACAACTGCTGTGGCAGCCACTTGTGCTGGCAAGAAATGCAGTGGGGGAGGGGTCGCCCTCTAAGAGGAATGAAAAAAGGCAGCAATGGCTGGAGGTGAGGCACGGAGGAGAGAGGGAGGGAGGGAGAGAGATGGAGAGTGGAAAGATTCTTATGTGCTTTTGTGACTTTGAAGTTCTGGGATTTGTGCAATATGGGCTTTATGTTCTTAAGGAGTGTTTGGCAATTTCTATTTGGTTGATGGCTGATGTCTCGTGTTAGCTTCTATTGCTCTGCTGTTGTTAGCTGTAAGTTTTGCTGCAAGGGATTTTGAAGGATTTTTCTCCTGAATGGATTTTGCCTGTAGCATTCCTTTACTTATGAATGGAGCCATTTGGGGAGGCTGCCTTAGCCGGCAGCCAATACTTACTACATTTTTTTTTCTTTCTTAAGTGCTGGCTGCGCTCCTTAACTTTCCTTTCTAGCCAGTAGCTAATTCTTAAAGGGGAATGCTTCTTTTTAAGCTAGTTCACTCAGCAGTTTGTCTTTTCTGTCTCTGGAGGCTTTTCCTTGTTTGATGAATATATGGAAGAGAGAAAATATGGGGGGGGGGTTCAAATTCTCCCTTCAGAAGGAGGTGGGCATGAGAAAGAGGCAGGGAAGGAGGGAGGGAGGGAAGTCCCACCTTAGCACTTGGCCACCAGCAGCCCTGCCATTGACTTTGCTTGTCAAAAGGTTGGAAAAGGAGATCACATGACCCTGGGACACTGTGACCATCATAAATATGAATCAGTTGCCAAGCATCCAAATATAAATCACATGACGCTGGGTATGCTGCAATGGTCACAAGTGTGAAAAATGGTCATAAGTCATTTCAGTGCAATTGTAACTTTGAACAGGGTGGTTTTTTTTTTGGTCATCAAGTTTGACATCTTGCTAGGTGGTACTCGAATATTGCCATATCCTAAAAGTGGTACAATCGGTGAAAAGGTTGAAAAGCCCTGGCCTCTAGTGTACACTTATGGCAATGTCATTTTCCCCCCTTTTATTTTAACCCAAATGCATTCAAGACAGTTTTCATCATTGTTGTGCTCTATTTTTCTAGAGTTGTAGTTATTTCTCATATATAGTGCAACTCCACCTCCCCTTTTGTTTGGCCTGTTCCTTTTAAGTAATTTAAATCCCTCTAGCTGTATGTTCCACTTGCGGGTTTCATCCCACCAAGTTTCCGTAATGGCAACAACATCATATCTGCCCTTCATTACTTCAATTTCTAATTCCCCTGTTTATTGCTCATACTCTGTACGTTGGTGTATAGAGACTTAAGTCCTTTTTGACTGACCCTGTGTTTACTTTTTACAGAACTTCTGTGTTTCCTGAGTTCCCCTCCTTCCTTACCACCTTCTTTCATTACTGCAGTTGGAATGGCACTCACTATTAAAAGCCTGATTTTGCTCGACAGCAAGGTTGATATTCTTGATACCCGCACAAACATCCATGTTACATGCACTGATAATCCTATTAGTTTTAGATTGCTGGGGACAGAAGTGTTCTATATCAATTAACTCACTGTCCCCACCGTTTAGTTTAAACGTTTCTTCATTTAAACTGCTTATTTTAAATGTTTTCATTGAGGATATTGCTGTACTTTGCTCCATTCAACTTTCCCTCAATCCTAACCAGTCTCACAGTCTGTGCTACTGAAAAATACCCCCGCTGTATGATGCTGCCACTACTACCATGTTTCACTGTTGGGATGATGTAGGGCAGGTGATGAGCGGTGCCTCGTTTTCTCCAGACATAAAGTTTAGAAATGAGGCCAAACAGTTCAATCTTGGTTTCATCAGACCAGACAATCTTGTTCCTCACAGTCTGAGAGGCTTTCATTTGTTTTGCACTGAGGAGAGGCTTCTGTCTAGCCACTCTGCCATAAAACCCAGATCGGTGGAGGGTTTCAGTGATGGGTGTCCTTCTGGAACTCTGTCCCATCTCCCAACTCTGGAGCTCAGTCAGAATGACCATCGGGTTCTCGGTCACCTCTCTTAGTAAGGCCCTTCTCCCCCGACTGCTCAGTTTGTCGGGACGACCAGCTGTTGGAAGTGTCCTGGTTGCGCCAAACC
Organism: Azemiops feae; assembly: GCA_023970755.1. Lineage (NCBI taxonomy): Eukaryota > Metazoa > Chordata > Lepidosauria > Squamata > Viperidae > Azemiops > Azemiops feae. The sequence continues at coordinate 22,328 of JALGBA010003627.1, forward strand.
TCTTCCATGTGTAAATTATGTAGGCCACTGTGCTCTAAGGAACCTTCACTGCAGCAGGAATTTTATTGTAGCCTTTCTCAGATCTGTGCCTTGCTATAATCCTTTCTCTCAGCTCTGCAGGTAGTTCCTTTGACTTCATGGCTTTTACTCTGCTACAAGTATGCATTGTCAGTTATGAGGCCTTTCATAGACAAGTGTGTACCTTTCTAAATCATGTCCAATCAATTTAATTAACCCCAGGTGGACTCCAATCAGGGTGTAGAAACATGTCAGCAACGATAAAGAGAAGTGGGAGGCACCGGAGTTAAATTTCAAGTGTTACTGCAAAGGGTCTGAATACTTATTCCAATGTTGATATTTCAGATTCAAAAATTATGAATTTCAACAACTGTAGAATCAGGCTGCCGCATAACAAAATTGACAAAAGTGAAGGAGGCCTGACTATTTCTGAATGCACTGTATTTTCATTGTTAATGTAGCGTACTGACTACAATAATACATTACATACCTTAAGATGTCTCACTTTGTTCCTTTCTTGGAGCTGAGGCAGTTTGATGTATTCTTCCTGAAATATTGACAAAATATTCTATTTTAAAAAGGCAAACCTACTGACCACGATTAAAGACCCATTTCTTTTCTAAAGCAATATTATTTGGGTTTGGGGTGATGTTTAAAAAAACTTAAAAAATCACGTCCAATAAATTTAATTAACCACAGGTGGACTCCAATCAAGGTGTAGAAACATGTCAGCAACGATAAAGAGAAATGGGGGCACCGGAGCGAAATTTCAAATGTTGTTGCAATGTGATATTTCAGTTTTTTCTTTTTAATAAATTTATAGACATTTCTAAAATTCTGTTTTCACTTTGTCATTATGGGGTACTGAGCGTAGATTAATAAGAAAAAAAATGAATTTCAACAACTGTAGAATTAGGCTGCTGCGTAACAAAATTGACAAAAGCGGAGGTCTTAATATTTCTGAGTGCACTGTATTTTCATTGTTAATGTAGTATATTGTCTGCAATTATACATTACATACTTCCAGACGTCTCAGTTCTTCAAATTTTTTTTCCAGTTGTGGAAATTTAACTCTTTCTTCCTGAAATATTGACAAAATATTCTATTTTAAAAAAGACAAACTGATTTATAGCAATTAAAGACCCTATCTTATTTTTCCTAAAAACAACTTTATCCAAGTTGGAGATTAGTAACTTGGTCTATTAAACCAATATTTACAATGACTTAAGCTAGATCTGCAGATTCATCCAACTTACATGGCTGCCCTACATGCAATAGAGACTCCAGGTCTCTCTCTTTGCTTTCCTTCCATTTGTCTGTGTTTCGTTCTTAGGGCCTGGCTGGACAAATCCCTGCAGTTTTCTTGGCAGGGTTTTTCAGCAGTGCTTTGGCATTGCTAACTTCCTAGGGCTGAGAGAATGTGACTGGCCCAAGGTCATCTAGCTGGCTTGTGCCTGAAGTGGGATGAGAACACCCGGTTTCTAACCTCATGCACTAACCATGATACCAAACTGGCTTTCTTGGGTAGCTAACGTAGGTTAAAAATGTATTACAAAAATACACCACAGAAGAAAAACCTACAATGGCAACTGAGGACAAATATAAACCACAATGATCTATCTATCTATCTATCTATCTATCTATCTATCTATCTATCTATCTATCTATCCATCCATCCATCTATCTATCTATCTATCTATCTATATCTATCTATCTATCTATCTATCTATCTATCTATCTATCTATCTATCTATCTATCATCTAATCTATCCATCCATCCATCCATCCATCCATCCTTCTAATCATCCGTCTCTGTATCTATTTAAAATTTCTATAGGGCTCAAGTGTTTTCTCCTACCTTCCTTCTCCTGCCTTCCATTGTCAAAAGTTGTTAACTAGAAAATAAAGATAAAGATTAAGGTTAGAATGCGTTAATAGTTTTAACATTTTCTTTTGAAAATTAGAACGTATATTTTGAGAGACAATGTCCAGAACCCCAAATAATACTCTAAACGTATTTGCCCTGCAGATCCTTAGGACAATTGTTGCACAGCCAGGGCAATTTAAAAGAACATTGGTCGCCCTTCAGGTCTCCTTGTTTTCGTTATTAAGCAGCTCATGGCAGTAGGGGAGATTTGGTATCCTCTTGCTTGAGATGTATGCTTTTTAGGCTGTGCTTTTCTTTAATTTACTTAAAGGAATACTAAAGCTTAAGAGCTCTTTATTTGCTGATGTGCTGATTGTGTCAGAATCCGAAAGGACCCATTTCCTGGACACCCGGTCACTGCCCTCATCCTGCCCAATCCAGCCCCAGGCTTCTGGTCTTCGGGAAGGGCCTGGACCACGGCTGTGTCATTGAGCCTGGGCGTCTGGGAGTAGAAGGGAGCCTTTTCAAGGCTTGTACTCAATGGGATATCTGCTTCTATTCTACTTGGCTAATTTTGGGAGATCTTTGGGAAGCTCTTCTGCCGTGGTCGGTTGCTGCACCTTTGTGCCTTCGCTGCTTTGGGCCGTGAATGATGCAGAGAGATGTCCTTTGCTTCCTTTCCTTTCTTCTTCAGTCTGGAGTCAAGGCAAGTGACTTAAAGGGTTTGTCTCCCTCTTTCCAGGCGGGGAGGCAGGCAGGCAGGCAGGCAAATGGGATTTACAAAGGGAGAGAGATTAGAGAGCAGGGTGGGGAGTTTAGTTTTACCGCCTCATGGGGTTTTTTTGGAACAGTCACAGAGAATCCCAGGGCTGGAGGGAACCTCAAAGGTCATACAGTCCAACTTTGTGTTGTGTATCAATTACGCCCCTTGCTCTCCGCTCAAGGTCATTTATGCCCTGGTCATTTCCTGTTCAGACTACTACATGGGGCTGCTGCCTCAAAAATCAGCCCCCCCCCAGTGGGTGTGGAACTGAAGACCTGTTCCCTGAATTTGGGTGAGAAAAGAGTTTACAAATGACAAACCATTTCCAAAATCTTATAAAAAAGTGCAGGGACTAGTCCAGGCGGTTGCCAGGAGCGCAGACTGACTTGAAGGCACCAAATGTAATATATATATCAGGGAGACAGTAAAACGTAAAGGATTTAGAAATAGCAGTTATGGTAGGACCCAGCCAAGTGAGAAGTTATAGCAAGAGGAATCAAAGCTGAGGAGGCTGTAAGAGAAGCGGAAACTGATTTTGCAAGAAGCACTAGGAGACCTACAGGCCACAGCAGGAAGGCAAAGGACTGTCGAAGTGCCTAAAGCGGGGGAACACAACGGCGGAACAACAACGGCCAACGCACAACCGGCAACCCCGATCAGAAGCCGCGGACAATGAAGCCGGGAGGGGCGTGGCCAATAGGCGGAGCTTCCGCGGAACTTCGACGCCCCTCCCCGCCCGCTCCGCGTACACCGTATCGCGTACGGCGGGGGCGGTGACGACGACCACGACGGGCAGGAGAAGCAGGTGCGCCGGCGGGAGCGGGCCGGCTTGCGAGACCTCGCCAGCAACCGGGCCGGTGAGTAGGAAGGGGACGGGGGCGGCGCGGAACGCGGCTGGAAAGGGAGGCTCTCGCGGCTGACAAGGCCTCCGTCGCCTGGTTCCCCTTCGGGGCTGAAAATCTCGGCCCCGCGGAGAAGTCCTTATTGGGGCGCTCAATGGGACGACCCTCCCCCGCTCCCCTTTTCAGGCATCCCCTCCCCGTCTGGTTGGAGGCCGCCTAGCCTGCTCGCTCCTTTTCAGGCTACGAGAGAGAGCCAGTCCGTCGGCCGCCCTCGGGGAGGGGCAGTCACGGTGTCAGCGGCCGCGTGTAACCTGTCTCCCGTGCTTGCCGTTGCTCCGGCTGCCTTCGCCTCTCCGTGGCCTAAGGTGGTCGGAATCGCTCCGTCCGCGGTGCGGCCCCGGCCAGGGTGAGCGGGTACAAACGCCACGGTTGCCCGCGGGACTCTTGCCGGGGTGCAGATGCGCCCAGCTGCTTCCTTCTGGGAAAGCTTTTTGGGTCTCGAAGCTTCAGTGCAAAGGGTTGCATTGTGTGTTCGCCGCTGTTGGCCCAGGGCCAGCTCTTTTCTGAGAAGCGCAAGTGGGGTACTTGTTGCCGCCCGTCTTTTTAGGACCGAAACGATGTTTTTAGTGCTGTAATAGAAGTAGAAGAGCCAGTTTGATGTAGTATTTAAGGCTTTAGGTTAGAAACTGGGAGATCGTGAGTGCTGGTCCCATCTTGGGCATGAAGCAGCTGGATGACCTTTGGCCAGTCATTTTCTCTCAGCCCTAGGAAGAGGCAATGGCAAGCCACTTCTGAAAACCTAGCAAAAAAGCTATAGGACTTGTCTAGGAAGTCTGTGAGAATTGGACATGATTGAATGAAAGAAAAAAATAGAAGTTGAAACTGAAGTTGAAGTGATGAATCAACTAAGAGAAGTCAAATCAGGTTATATCAATCTAACAATCTCTCAATGTACATGAGTGTAATCATGATTTCATAAATCATGATTAAACCTAGTAATTTTTATGGTGTATGTAATTTTTATGATTTATGGTGAAAAGGGCTTTTGCACATCTCCATCTGCTGTGCCAATTGTGCCTGTTCCTGAATGAGAAGGCTTTAGTAGTTTAAAGACAAGAAGGACTAAGAGGTGACACGATAGTAGTGTTCCAGTATCTAACAGGCTGCTACAAAGAAGAGGGGGTCAACTAGAGATTGGACAACAATTTGTCTGAAATGGTATAGGTTTCCTGCTTGAGCAGAGGGTTGGACTAAAAAAGACCTCCAAGGTCCCTTCCAACTCTGTTATTCTGTTATTCTATTCTGTTCCACAAAGTAGCTTCTGTGTTAAAGTTTGAGAAATAAAAATGCATAGTGGAACTGGAAATAGTATGAGGGATGTAGTTGTTACATACAGAATGCAGAAAAAATCAGTTGAGAAACAACCTTATCAAAATGGATAAAATCATATATAGAGTAGAAGTAGACAGGGAGAAATTTTTCACACTGTCTGAAAACCTTAGGACCAGTAGTCATCCAAGGAAACAAACTGAATTTGAAGAGATCAAGAAAAAGAAAGTACTTCACACCGTGTATAATTAATCTGTGGAACTGATTACCACAAAACATGGCGATGGCCACTAACTTGAATGCCTTTAAAAAGGATTGGATAGATTCATGGAATGTTAGTTAAAACTAGAAAGTTTGAAGACCCAATTTTATCTCTGCGTTGGGGGCAGTTTGATTCCAAATACCAATTTTAGGTGAACGGTAGCGGGATAAAGGTAAATACTCCGTCTCCTACTTGAGAGCACCCTAGAGGTGTTTCATTAACCACTCTAAGAAACAAAACGTTGCACTAGAATGGATCTTATCCTGCTCTAGCAAGACTATGCTTATGCTTATCCAATCTATCCAATCTACAGGGCTTATTAGAATTATGAAAAGTGCTGGTGATTTTGGGCTGGTCTTTCTCAGCCCAACTCACCTCAAAGTGGTTGTGGGAAAAATAAGAAGCAGGAATATTGGGTATGTTTGCCATCTTGAGTTATATATGAAAAGGTAGGATCAAAATGATGATGATGATGATTGTATTTTTCTTTTAGCCACGTCTCAGACCCTACAGACAAATGACACACAACCATTGAGCAAAACATGGGAACTCAGCTTATATGAACTTGAAAGAACACCTCAGGTACTGTAGTTACTTTCTTCTCCATCTTTGTATATTGGTAACAGTTTGTATCGTTGTATTGTTTTAGTGTGAATGTGATCTTCCACACCACAAAGTTGTACCAGAAGAAATTACCATGTTTCCCCGAAAATAAGACAACCCAGAAAATAAGCCCTACCATGATTTTTTAGTGTGTGCCTAACATAACCCCTACCCCAAAATATGGCCTAGTTAAGAGCCCACCCACTCCGTCTCACCGTCTGGTTGCTCACAGTCGCAACCAGGCAGGAGAGCCCGTGTCGCTCTGGTGCCGCCGCCACAAGGTGGGGAGGGGTGGAGCTAGACAAAATGACAGGGTAAGGAAACAAGTAATAGGATTGCCAATCCAGCTTTTGCTTTCTCCGTGCCTGACTGAATTACCAGCCAAGTTCTCCCCACAATATAGAGGATGATTTTGCGCCTGTCAACACAGTTGGTTACTCCACCCATCACCCACTAGCTGATCCTTAAAGAGATAAGCGTGTATAAACACGAAGCCGTATCTCTCTCATTGAAAAGGTGTTGGGTCAACTCTAAGCATGTCATTACTTATCGGGATAATGCAAGAGAAAGATAGATTTTCATTTTGCTACACGGATTAGTTTGCAACCAATGGTCCAACGGATCTTTTTCTGAAAGGCAGAACAATAGCAAAGTTATCAGATTATGTCTGCTATACTCACCATGGTTGAAGTGCCTGATGCAATCGTTCAGCATGGTGCTGAATTGCTTCTCAGCTTCTGAATCCGGAAAATAGTAATAACTATGTCTAAGGAACGGCTGCCACAGGTAGACTGGAAATTCCTTTGGAGGGACAACAAAGGCCTGGGTATTCTCCTTTTCACTGGAACCTTAAATATATGCATACGTCCATCAGGTTTACATGTAATCATAGACAAATTCCCACTAGACAGGTAATCTTGCCTTAACATTTGTGCCACCAATGCTTAGTTTTCATTGCAACTCTAGGTGCTCTAGATACCACCCAGGTTGTAGCATCAGCCTATCTGAGCATTCAGTGAGCAGATTCCTTAGTCTGCACTCACAATTCCCCAGATTCAGAATATATTAAGTTATGTGCATCAGATGGGCAGTTATATAAATTTAATAAATATATACGTACATACCGTCCCTAATCTGAGTAATTTGTCTCTGGCATCAGAATTGTGCCTCAGTGCCTGTTTTCTTGAATATTAGTGTTTACTTTGATTATGTCTCTGTCTCTTACTTTCTTTGCTTCTGTTGAGCTTCAATTGTTGCTCTGGGTTTTGTGTCTGATATGACTCAAAACTATATTACATTTCAGGACACTCATAGGATAGCACTTTATTGTGTAAGGTAGGCAAGCTTATTAAATGCATGCCTTTAAACCATGTGTGTAACCTTTTATAAAGACAATGCAACACTTGAAAGAGAACATCAATTAAAATGCTAAGTAGTATAAAAAATAAAGGGGAATGGGCTATACCTTACCATTAGGTTCTGGGAAATGTTTATCAGATAGTGAGTTACATTCTTCCCCTGTAATTAGCACTTTGCCTCCAACAGGGAAAATGCAAGTCTTTGAACTTACTCCTTTCTGGAATGCCTAGAATTAAGAAAAAGTAGTAAAGATTTTCTTTTTAATAAACAAAACAAAACACAAAAGCACCTTTGACTTAAGAAGTGGCTCCTAAAAATGAATGAGAGAATGTGAACAACACTTAAATTTCAAAATCCAGAATAGGAGGTAAATAAGTGCTCTAAGTTAACCACATAGCTCATTCACCCAGCCTCACTTAAAATTTCCATTTATCTAACTTTTTTTAAACTGCATTTTCTCTTCCAATAGGATTCTAGGATCCTACTGGAAGATAGGATCATTAATTAAACATTTATATAATAGTATGTATAAAATAAATTAGACAAGTAGTATGTATAACATTTATTATACATAAAATATGAAATCAAGTAATAGAATTGACTTTTTTGGGGTATGGTATAGATTTTTTTCCTTAAAAGTAAATGATGATGGAGGGCATCTCTGACACCATATTGTAAGACCTTCTCCTGATCAATACCATTAATTTAAAAGCTAGGCGATGATGGGGCCAGAATGCAACTCTGCTTAATACTTTGAAAAGTGGAAATATAATTCATCAGGTTGTGCAAGCATTTCCCATGCGTAAAGGTATTTTTGTTTAGCACCATTATCAGCTGTAAGAAGACTGTCAATAAATGAGGCTGATTTTCTCCATAGCCTCTCTAGGAAAAGTGAATTATTAGATTATAACTTTCAAGTCTCACTAAATGAAATTTCTATTGTTCTCTCCCCCCCCCCTCGTCCCACCCTCTAGCCCACAAACCAATCTCCATTCTTCAACATGCTAACCTTGTCACGTCATTGGTGTCCCAGATTGGTGTCCTAACTGGGTTTCTGCAACATGCTTCTACATGGAGCTGCCCTTGAAGAGTGTTCAGAAGCTTCAGCTGGTGCAGGCAGTCATGGATGTCTGTCATACAGCACATGCACCCTCTCTGCTCTGCAAGGTGCATTGGTTGCCAGTATGCTTCCAGGTTCAATGCAAGGTGCTGGACCTCATGGTTTGGGACTGGGTTACTTATATAGGACTGTCTCTCCCTGGATTATACATCTGACAGGAGATGAATGCTCCTGTCCCATCAGGGAGTGTCATCTGAAGAGAGTCTTCTTTGTTGTGGCCCCTGTTCTCTGGAACATCATTCCCCACGGAGATCAGACTTTCCCTAACTACTGACTTTTTTGTAAAGCCTTGGTTTTATCAGCGAGCCTGGGGCGCTGATAACGCAAGTGAACCCATTTCTTAGTTGTATTTACTGTTATGAATTCTGTATTGCTGTTGATTGTTTTCCCCCAGCTGCTATTTATAGTTTTCTTATATTGTTTTTATTGTTTTTAAGTATCATTAACTGCCCAGATTCATATAGGCTTGAGATGAAACCCAGGTGCATTAGTACCTTATTTTCAAGAAGGCCTCTGCAGCCGAGAACAGAGCTATGGATTCAATCCATACTTGGGTTCTGCAAGACCTCTGCAGCCGAGAACCAAGCTATGGATTCAATCAATAGCTTGGTTCTCAGCTGCATAGGCCTTCCGGAAAGGCCGGAATGCAAGATGCAGGCCGGAATGCACCTGCAGAATGAAGCTGTTCCTTCGGCCAGTAGAAGTGGACCGGCTGGGAGGGGCTGTCGTTGAGTATAAAAGACATCCCCTGAAAATAAGACCCGGTACCTCTTTTGGAGGCAAAAAAAATAAAAAATAAGACCCGGTCTTATTTTCGGGGAAACATGGGTATTATAAATTGCCATCCTATTTTACTCTCTTTAAGGTTGTCTATAAATGTTCTGGAAGAACAGAAATCATGGGTGGCTATAACTCAAGACTTTTAAGGGATGCATGTCCAACTGCCAAGAAGGGGGGGAGGGGGAACATAAACGTGGGTTGATAGAAAATCTCCAGGGTGGACTTCAGGAATGAGTTAGCAAAGCACCTCAATTCCCATTTTGTCAATGTGTAAATTAGTATTTTATTTTACACATCTGCCTATAATATGCTCCAAGGGTTACAAATGTGCCCAGTGGCTCAGAAAGTATGCTCATTCACTAGTTTTAAATTTCAGAATAGAACCCAACAGATTAGCAGTGCTAAGAATCATGCTTGCCTCAGAACGTAATAAATCAACAGTGTACCTCTTTGCTTTCAAAGCGTTCCACCGCGTAATTACTTTTAATTACTATGTATCTCTCTTTCCATTTCTTCAGGTCTTCAGCAAAATGTGACCCCTCTCCTTCATAAAGGACCATGCTGGATGATCCAGGTGGCTATAGAAAAATGATACCAAGAAACAGAATGAGCTTCTTACAAATACTATGTTCCTTTTCTTTTGTAAAGTGGGCGAAAGGGTCTAGCCTCTTGGAAAGATTGGTGTGGAACTTCAAAATACTGATATGAACGTATGAGATTTTTTCATGCTACTACAACAAGATTATACTGTATCTGAGTCCTGTACCCTCAAATTCAGCTTTCAGATGAGCCTGAATATTCTGCTTTCAATAGTCATTTGAGAGGAAAAGGGCTTGGAAACAAAACCAATTTACAGTATTTATTTATTTAGCTAGTTAATTCATTAAATTTATTAGCCATGAAGCCTGTTTCTAAATGGTTTCATTTTCTCTAGTCTAAAGTACATGCAGATACTTTTTGCACAGGAATCTAGGTATTTTCATCATTTGTGGTTCAACAGAGTTCTTGTGAAATAGATGCAACTCAAAGAGGATAACTGTATTCATGCATTAAATCATAGTTTCCTCAATACTGGTCAATTAAACAAACCTAGAATAGATAAATTGGCATCTTGACTAAGGCATAAATTATCATTCACACAGAAATCTTTTTTGCATAATGCACAAAGGTAAAACCAAATGAAATCACATTCTGGCTTAGCTTGATGTGTGAACTAGACCACAAATGAGGACATGATCAGCCAGTAACCTCATAGCCAACTAGAACCTTCAAACACAGTTTGCCAGATTGTGATATAATAACAACTACAATGAGTCTGAATTACAGAAGGTAGGAAGGGAACTGGTGCATCTGAACTCAGATGGAGATGATGGCAACATGCATAATGAAGATATGGCCAATGGTAATAGCATGTGGGATAATCTTGGGAGACTGGGCAAAGAGATGAAGCCAAGGAAATGGTCAGATAAATGGCAGCTTAGCCTGTAGCAGGAATGTAGGTCGGGTGAATAGCTCAGAAGGGACTCTCTGAGTTTCATGGGCTGTAAAGGGAGATAGGAAGAGAAATATATTTTGGGACTTATGAGACTTTGTTTATGTAGCTTTACAATTAAGTAGAATTAGCTCATCTGTCTGTGTTTCCTGTCTAGTCCACCTTGCAAGGCTGACGCCAATAGCCCCAAACATGGGGTGGAAACATAGAAAGATATATGAATAATACTTTTTGTTACCTTTGTTTTTAAGAATTGAGAGTGCAGATCTCTATTTTGTTCCAGCTCATTCTGGATCTGTTTGCAAAAGGACACAGCATATTGGCGTTTATAGTGTGGGCTGAAGTTTTTGATCACCGCTTCAGTCTTTCCTGAAAAGGCATGTTAAATATACAGTATCACATTTAGGCTCCATTTTGCTTAGGCTTCACAAGGGTATGACTCCCATTCCCAAACTATTTTAGAAAACATTTTCTGAAAAAGGGCTATAAAACTACAGTGGTATCATTAATTGGTTGTGGGAGGTGTGATGAGTACTAAAAACAATGAGTACCAAACTATTTTTCCCCTAAGGAATAATGAAATGAATCACAAGGCAGCTGGCACCAATAAGTTCTAGCTTGTGCGTTGAGTATCAAACAAACGATGAATAGCAGGACAAAATTTTCAAGTCAAAATGTGTTGAGTACTAAATTTGATGAGTTTCAAAGCAGTTAAGTACCAACATACCACTGCACATATATCTGTACTGAGAAGCAAAGGTTCTATTATGAATGCTAATGTTCCCTGACCAAATAGGTTTTTGTTTTATCTGACCTAATCCTGGTTCGGGCCTTTTTTAAAAAAACATAATGAGACAGATATCACCTAAAGAAATCTCCTTGTTCTTGTGCCAGTGTATTTGATTAGCTCCAGAAGCAGATAACAGTCCTCAAGCATAACACTTTTACATATCTGATTTCAGGCCACACGCAGCAGAGTTACAGATCTATTTCCCCCCTGCTTCTAAAGGAGAAATACTGTAGCTATTGAGAATGTAGCACTTAATTTGGGACTCAAACAGGGAAAACCCAGGTTTAAATCCAGCCTTAGTTACAGGAGCCCCTTGGGGAACTTTGACTGATGTTCTCTCTCAGTCTAGCCTCGCTCACAGAAGGATTATTGATTTATTTCCAGCATATGTATAGTTGCCCCATTTAAACAATGCAACTCTGAGAAGCATGCAGTAAACTGATAAACAAAAATAACCCCGAACAAAATATCACCAACTAAAATAAATATAACAATTAATTAATAATCAAGTATTCAAATATATCATACCCTTCCATGTAAGAATTCTACGCATCTTGACCGAAAGGAGACAGCCAAATTTTCATTGTCTTTCTGAAGCCTTGCGCCATATGTATAATCTGAGATTGCAGTAATAAGAAATCATAACTGAAATATCTATACTGTATATCTAATTCTATATATCTCTCTCTATAAAAACCGAGTCTTCTTGTTGGGACACGGAAGTTTCTACAATGGATGGAGACATCCATATGATTGACCGTCCCTGTTGCAGTTGAAATATTTCCTATTACTATAATCTCTCAGATTTGATTTCCTACTACTGTAATCTCTCAGAAACAAAAAAGACCAAAGAAAACATTATGAGAACTCTCCATTTCTTGAATTTCTATGCTTGGACTGACTGTACTTGATCTGTACAAATTAGCCAATTAAGAGTTTGTTACATCAGAATGATATCTCGTGCAAAAATGTTCGAGAAGCGAACTTCTATAGAAACGATCAATAGAAACAATCTTTTTTTTATCCCGTATATATTTCAAAACATTGGAGAAATGCTCTCCCCCCCCCCAACCCCCTGTGCCCCCTTACTAGCACATTTCCAAATTTGGTCTTGAATCTCTGGCGTGCATATTGCAGTTGTTTAAGGTGAACTGCAGCCAAGTTTTTCAATTAATGTGCTAGACTTCTCTGCTTGTCCCCAGCTGGGGAATGAAAGGAAAGCCAAGAACTAAAGGAGGCAAAGATTTCCTTGGAAATCCTGGAGAAGCATGATCAGGATCCCAAAGACAGGGTCCAGACTGTCATCTCCAGATGCAACTGAATTACACATGCCAGGGTTTTTAATCTCTCAAACAAGAACCTTCCCAAAGGGTGGAGCAATTATTCTTCTACAAAGCATATGCCTATGGACTTCTTTTCCTCATGTTGCTCTATTTCCCAAGAAGCATCCCAAACATATGTTATGGCATTCCTCAGCGCTGCAAAATCCCAAGAGGGTGAGGTCTCAAAAGCAGACAGAATTTTACTGCTTGAGGTCCAGGATCAGCTTGCCTCTCCTCTTCTGCACATAAGAGCGGTCGTGCTGGTTTTGGCCGAAACCCAATGAGCTGAGCAATATCAAGCAGTGGCCAGCAAAAGGTAATCAAAAAGTTTCCAAACTTCGAGAAAAGGACTGTAAAGGATTATTGCACTGGGACCATAGTACAGGTATTCCTTATTAGAGTTTATTTAGTGACCGTTCAAAGTTATAAAGGCACTGAAAAAAGGTGACTGATGACCGTTTCCCACACGTATGACCCTTGCAGCATCCCCATGGTCACGTGATCACAATTCAGACTTTTGGCCACTGACACGTATTTATGATGGTTGCAGTGTTCCAGAGTTATGTGGTCGCCTTTTGCAAACTTCTGACGAGCAAAGTCAGTGTCAACGCTGCTAACATCGGATGTTCTTGCTTTGACAACAGATGGAAATGTAGCCATCTTTTCTCTTTCGTTTTTAGAGTTAGTTGATGCTGGGAGGGGGGATGTGGATGAGAGTCCAGTTAGTCATAACAATAATAACTCAGCCGTGGGAATCCAAGGTTATTGCGCCCAGTTGATAATAATTTGGCGGGCTGGGGAGAAAGGCCGCGCTTCAAGCTAATTGGGGAATGTGATTTATGGCTGTTAATTGGAGGAGGGAATTGTGCTTTGCTACTTTGTGCCCAGGGGAGGGGAATTCAGTTGTTTCGACTATGTAGTGCCGATACTTTGTTTCTCGAATAAAAGATTCTTTAAGGTAAACAATGCCTCGAAGTTCTTTTGAAGAGTTTCATCTGTCGGAACCATGACAGTCAGTGGGGATGCCAGATTCACTTAACAACCGTGCTATTAAATTAACAGCTGCAGTGATTCACTTAACAATCCTAGTCAAGAAAGGTCATAAAATGGGGCAAAATTTACTTAACAGTTTCGCTTAGCAAACAGAAATTTTGGGCTCAATTATGGTCGTAAATCGAAGATTATCTGTAGTCCATACACCATGGTTGAAGAGCAATAACGATCTATTTTTTGAACCACAGAAAAATTAACAAGCCCAACTATAACGGATGCAAATCTTCATTGAGAGTTTATCAGCGTATAAAAGCCTATATATAGTCATATCCATACACAAAGTGTCTATCAAATATCTTGCTGTCTGCTCATTGTGAGGCCCTTCCTGGGATTTACATTTGAACTTTTCCATTCCTTGGAAATATCCTAAAACTGATCCAATTGTTTCCTGCTCTTTCTTTCCTAATCTTAAAACAATGCATATAAACGGAGGTACATACATCCTGTAGTTTTCTGGCACTGAATGAAATCAGTCCTTTCCTCTGCAACAAAACACTGCTCATTCAAAGCCATTTTCTTACATCGTTAAAAAAAAGGTTATTGGAATGAAAAGCAACATGTTAGCTTCATTCATGTTGCGTGTTAAGCCCTAAACAGCTTTGTTTGCTTTTTGTGAAACAAAGAATAAACTGCAGCCATTTAATGGAAGTCAGCCGTTGCAGTCTATTCAGTGAATCGTGGTTAAAACTAGGGACAGCTTAGTAGAAAATTCATTTAAAACAAGTTCCAGTTGCTTGCTAAGTTCAGAACTTCACACCACACTGAAATTCTAAACTGATTTCCCATTCCCCACTGACACGCTAGGATATCCATGAAACATACATCTGGGCTCTGATTTCCATTAAATGCAAACTACCACCCTTTCCGTTTTGTCATGCACACTAGACTGGAAACTCCATGCTTGGCAACATCTGAGCAGGGTACAAAATGTTTCTTCCCTAAGCAGATGAAAAAGCAAATTTTGCAGCCATGAGTTTAGTGAACATAGTAGCATCTACATTTCTTCCCTTTTTTTTTCAGACCCCAAAATTATAGTCTTCAGAAACACCTATAGACAATCCCAACAACACTGGAAAGGTGAAGGAGTTCTTGGAATGATTAAAACTGTAGTATTGAAGCCAAGAAGATTTCTGCAGTTTTGAATGTTATGAGTTTTACTACATTTTTTAGGTACTTAAAACCTTTGGGCAAACCAAATAATAATTTTGTTTCCTAGAGAGAAAGCCTGAGTCCTTGAACTTACAACGTTTGCGTGGCAATTATTTGTTCTATTGCTAAATTTAAATCTTTGCAACATTAACAATGATTTTTATTGCTGCAGCAACCGTTCACCCACAACGTTATGTGCACATGGCATTTATTCACCAAAGCACATCTAATGGTCATTATATGAAAATCACTTTCAAATGACTCCCTATGATGACCGTCACCAATCTAGGGTCCATAGAAGCCACGGTGGTACACAGAAGCCATAGATGGTAGTCAGAGATGTCCTATTTTTTTAAAAAACCAAAATGGTCAAACTCTTATGTGATTCTTAATGTTAGAGGCTTCTGCTTTTAATTTTAATTAAAATTTAATTTTTGATTTTAAAAAATCGAAAACGTCATTTTTAATTTTGTTTTATACAATTAAATTTATCTGCTCTTGGCTTTGCTCTCTGCTGCATTTTTTTGAGCTGTCTTGAAAGAGTTGCACAATGCAGGAACTACTTTTGACAGTGTCCCTACTTTGTTTTTCAAAGTTTACCACTGGCAGTTATCCTAATAGACTTATTAGTTTTATGCATGGGATGGACTTATCAACACTCCATTTATCATTTTATACGTCATATAAGTTAGAGAACAACGGATCCAAAAAGAAATTTCATCTGTTTGGGTGCTGCCAATATCCACTTTTAAAAATTTATTTTTAAAAGCATGATACTTATTCTCAATCTTGTTAGTAAGGAGGAAGACTACTCTTGCAAACTGCTAAATATTGAAAAGTTTAATTTCAGATCTTGGTTGAAGACCTCATTAATTCCAAACCTAAACAGAACTAAAAAACTGGAATGGACATTTCACTAACAGCTGGATAGATAAGCTTAATTTGTTACTTACTAGATCAATTGAAATTATTTTCATTTGTAAAGTCATTGGTTTTCTGTTTATACATACGTGTTTATAGTTCCGCATTTCCACATTTTCTAATAATACTTTACATCTTTTCAACCAAAACCTAAATTTCAAAAATCTTACATTTTTCCAGCCCTTTGTAAAAATGAAAGAAAATGGAATTCTATGCCAGACAAATTGTGAATCAATCTTGTGATTAAAATGGGATCTTGATCTTCAGCCAGTACAAATAAGGATAAGAGAAGAAATTAAATGTTGCCAATTTAGTTCCTCTTAATTACTATTGCTTTTTATTTTAGAATTTTAGTTCTCTCCTCACCCTTTACAATGGTTGAGCCCAAATGATGGATATTTCATTTTCAGTAAATACATTAAAATTGTACTGTAAATTTCTTAATTTGGTTTGCCCTACTAGAGAAAGTTCATACAGAAGGTAAGCATTAAGTTAACTCTGATGATTTAACTCTGATAGTTAAAGACACCACTGAGAGAGCATGCGTACTCGGTGGTTAAAGCATTAAAGCATTAAGTTTGCATCTTGCATGCTGATTGGTTGATCCAACTTCCTGTTCGGTGCTTTGCTGTTGAGTGTCCCCTAGCCGGAAGGTTACATTTGCAGAACTATGAATGGAACAGCTACATAACTGTCCCGGAAGGACAGACCTTCGCTCCCTGACGTGCATTACCAGAGAATTCTGCTGGACCCTTTCTTGTGCCATACTCCAAAAGTGGCTACTGGAGCTGAAAAAGAGCAGCAGCAGCAAGCAATCTAAAATCTATCGTAAGAAAGCTAGAAATAGGGCTTAATAAATCTTATTATATAAATTATGTCTCGTAGTACCATTGGAGGAAATTTGTGGCAGCTAGTTTTCTTAGGCTGTTATTTCCAACATACTGGATATTTCACATAACAAAATGTACTAAGGAAAACAATTCCAATAACCATAATGATATAGCTTTAGACTTTTTGCATTCCACTGTTATTGTAACAGGAAAACAGCCTCAGCCACAACAGCTGGAAAAGTCATCGGGTGGGTGGGTGGATGTTTTATTTTGGGGGGAGAATCAGACTGGCTTGCGTATTTCCATTCTCATACAGTAAATTAAAATAGTGATTGCAGACAGAGCGTTAACCTAATTCTAAAAACATGTCTACGGAAGTTGAAATTAGATCAAAGACGATATGTCAACTAAAGAGTAGTTCACTCTTGTTTTCACGTTTACAACAGAAACTGAAAACTAGCCATTCACTAGTCCATCTGAAATTTAAATAATATTGTGTCAGGAAAATGAAGGCAATACACAATGCGTAAGTTCCGTTAGCTTTTTTACATCCTCTGAAATTTCTTTTAACAATTACAACCAGATTTTTTTCTTAATTAGAGAGAAAGAAACCTACCCTACCGGTAATAGCAATTCACTGCATCATTTTTGGATTATCACAATTCTCTAAAAGAGTATAATGTGGGGGGAATTTAAAGCATAGCACTACCAGATTAAAGGATCTGCTAAACTGCTCGGCCGGGTCAGATGTTCTTCCTTTCCTCCAGTCATTCTTTCTTTCAGTAGCACCACCATTTGCTTTGACACAAATACTTCCAGTGGTTCCAATGGCTTGTTCTAATTATCACACTGACCAATACTGCTCCTTTTAAAAATTGCATATTAAATCAAAAGATGCATTCAGCATCTTAACTAATTTAGTTCTTGTTCAGTTGTTAAGTCATGTCTGACTCTGCAACCCCATGGACCATAGCATGCCAGGCTCCCCTATCCTCCACTCTTTCTGAGCTCTTGTACTGCTATACAACAACGTAAGCGTCCAAAACTTTAGTGGCCTGCACACTAGGCATTTATTTGTTATGGATCTAGCACTAGGAATATGTGCATCCACATGCCTTTAAAGTTGCAAATATGGGACTGGTGCTTCATACATTTTCTAGAATAACTTATAGACCAAATCCTATATTAGTCACATAGTTATACTGGATGACTTTCATTTGGTTGCTCCATAATAAATTTCAATGCAGAAAAATGGGATCAAAAGTTCTTTTGAACCCGAAAAGTCTATAACTAATACTATTTCCTAGGGCAGTGGTGGCGAACCTATGGCACGCATGCCAGAGGCGGCACTCAGAGCCCTCTTTGTGGGCACACGTGCCATGCCCCAGAGATGGCAACCATCCCTCTTCAACCAGCCGCCTGAGGTCCCACATGGCCAGATGCATCCCAGCACAGCTGGTTTCCCTCCCCCCCCGGTCCTGTCCCTTCCGGCCTCTCATGCTCTCCTTTTCCCGGGAACGACCCACTGCATCGCCTCCTCAGCTGTCGGCTAGCTGTCCAGCTCAGAGGCGGCTTCTCTGAACTGCTGGCGGTGGGCTGTAGAGCCCCAGAGTGCGCCGGTCAAGGAGCCGGCAGGCTGTGGCTGCTGACGGACACCGTCGGCCCCCATGTGCTCGCTGGCCTCTGTATGCAGGGGCCAATGGTGTCAGGCAGCAGCTGCCCCGGCCCCTGCCTCGCCCTGCAGCAATGGTACCCCCACCCTGCCTCACCTCACCTCGCAGGACAAGCCTCCTGCCCACCGCCCCATCTGCCAGAGACCCCCTGGATCTCCCCCAACCCTGCCCGGCCCCCACAGGCATCCCTCCCCATGAGCAGCATCGAGGTGACCACGCCCACTTTGGCGACACCCACCCAGTTTGCCATGATCACCACAGCCACGCCCACCCAGTGGGCCACGTCCCGGCACCCGGCAATAAATAAATGGGTTTTGGGTAGCAGTTTGGGCACTCGGTTTCTAAAAGCTTCGCCATCACTGTCCTAGGGCATAGCCTTTGTTAAGCAGTTGGACGCTTTTCTATCAATGCAACTAACACCTGCTAATGTTGAATCTTACAGGAAAAACAGAACGTTTCGGTTGACCACATTTCCTGTTACTAAAATATAAGGCGCGCAAAGACGAAAAGCAAGACCTTAATCCTTTTTAGGCCGCAAGACCTTACTCGAGTTACTGAATAATAATTTTAAATCATAAGGGTGTATTTTAGTTTGTTTACATTTGGAAACCAACTTGTATCCAAGCACAGTTTTTGAAATGAATCATGGTCCATATGGTTAGAGCATATATGAAAACGCATCCCATTTTCCTTTATACAGCTAGGCAACAAAAAGAAACAGGAAGAAAACAACAGTATAAAAGGAATATATATCTAGAGAACAAATTCATGACCTCCACACTTTCTGAAGCCATTCTGATTGCTGTGGGATGGAAGCAATTAATCTTATGTTGGTTTTTTGGGGGGGGTTGCATCAGAGGTCATCAGCATGGTACACAGGACGCTCCTAGACAATGTCCACTAAGACTTCAGGTTAAATAAAAATTAATTTAACATTAAAAAGCTAAAAGCTTAAGAAGCTGATAAATCACCTAAGATTTCATCATGCTTGCAGGCCAATTCTCGTTAAGAGTGCCACTTTTTAAAGTAGAGTCCCAGAACCAGAGGGGCTCAAAACCCAGACACTCACTCGTGCCAGGGTTCGGTTGAAGCCTGTTGTTCCCCATCCAGATGCTCACCGCTGCCAGATAACAGTATAGGATGTCTACAGCATCACTTAATTCGCCAGGGGCGTAGATGTACAAATGAGTAGCATCGGCATATTGAGGATGCTTCACCCCATGACAATGGATGAACTCACCCAATGCTCTCATGTAGATGTTAAATAGGACAGGGGAGAACACTAACCCCTGTG
Source organism: Azemiops feae (assembly GCA_023970755.1). NCBI lineage: Eukaryota > Metazoa > Chordata > Lepidosauria > Squamata > Viperidae > Azemiops > Azemiops feae. The sequence goes on from JALGBA010003627.1 coordinate 41,795, forward strand.
GCACCTCAAATAGTAGGATAGAGGGCAGGAACTCTCCTCCCCAATCATCACTGACTGGAACCAACCCTGTAAAGGAGATGAACTAGGACAATACTGTGCTCGGCACCTCCAATCTTCTGAATCAGTCCAGAAAGATACCGTGCTATTGAAAGCTTCCAAGAGGTCAAGAAAAGGAAAGATGGATACCACTATCCCAGAGCCACCATCTTGTCCAAAAGCCGGACCCATGCCATTTTCATACCATATTCAGGTCTAAATACTAACTGGAAAAAATCCAGATAATCTGCTTCATGCAAGACCTCTGAAGCTGCAGAACAACTCCCTGGCTGCCTTCACAAGCCAGGAGGGTCATGGATCAAGAGTGCCAGCGACTTTGTATATTTTAAGGCTGCATGTTTCTTACTTATACTGCTGGAGCAGGAACAAGGTTTAGAACCACTGAGTTTAACAGATATGCTCTGTTAAAATCAATTAACTATTCCCCCGTGTTTGCTATAGAAAATAGTCATGCCCCACAACAAACAGGAGTGCTAGCAAGGGGTATAACCTCCAGAGTTTCCAAAGGCCAGGGGAAAAAGAGTGGCAAGTCTCAGATGACTCGATGCAATGGGGCAACATGCAGATCTTCAGGGTTCCATATCTGCACAATGGGGAGCTCATTATGAGAATGAGCTTAATTTAGGGTTTTCCAACACATATTATGGCTTACAGTAAAATGTAAACTCAACTGCTTTGACTTATTTACTGAACTGTTGCTTAGCATATGTGTTAATCCAGCCTTTCAGTTCCCAGTTTTGAGGACTTTGAAAGCAACGTACCAATTTTCTGTTGGTCAGAAAACACCTAAAAGAAAGCAGAAATCTGTTCCCTCTCAAACAATCTAACATGATAATTACATTTACACTGAGGTTTTTTTTAACTGATTTCTTAGTTTTACAACATCCCCAGCAATCTATGTACCCTGCATAACATCATCGTTTAATTACAGTAGACATCATTAAAGGAGCTGGTTAAAATCAGGCTATCATAACTACATGTTACATACAACCATAATTCTCCAAATCATCTCAAATCCATTTTTTACAGTTTTCACTAAATCTTCTTCACAAGTTGTATTATATCCAAGAAATTCCAGTGAAATCAGTAGGCTGCATTTCATCTAATTTGATTTCTAATGGATAGACATGCCCAGTCAATAAACAGGTTATATGAACTTTAGCAGTGATGATTTCTTCTCTAAGGGTGACTTTCTGGAATTGTTCCTGTAATATTATTACATTAAATGATGACAGACAGACACCATTTGCCATGGAAGGGTGTATTTACTTGTTAAGAGTTCCCATCTTACTGCAGGAACTCAAGGCCGCGTATGCTGGGGTTTCCCTTTTTTTAGTCCTCCCAAAAACAATCCTATAAAGTAAGTTGAGATGAGACTGATTGGCCCCAGTACATTTCTGTGACTGAAGGCAGTCTTAAAGTTGGGTCTACCTATTTTTAATCAAAGTTCTTAATCATTACTTCATACACTCTCTGATTATTAAGATGTTAATAAAAAGAGTGCATGCTTCTGTGGGATAAGGGATCCTATACATTTAGAATAGAATAGAGCTTGAAGGGACCCTGGAGGTCTTCTAGTCCAGGCCCCTGCTCAAGGAGGAGAACCTATACCATTTCATATAAATGATTGTCCAGTCTCTTCTTAAAAACCTCCAGTGATGGAGCGCCCACAATTTCTGAAGGCAAGCTGTTCCACTGGTTAATTAGGTGAAAGTTAGGAGAAAGTTCCTAACAGTGAGGACAATTAACCAGTGGAACAGCTTGCCTTCAGAAATCGTGGGTGCTCCATCACTGGAGGTTTTTAAGAAGAGGCTGGACAGTCACTTGTCTGAGATGCTATAGGTTCTCCTGCTTGAAGGGGGGCTGGACTAGAAGACCTCCAAGGTCCCTTCCAGCTCTATTCTATTCTATTCTATTCTTCTGAATCATAGGCAGCATACATTTAACACCAGTTGCAAGGAAATTGCAAGTTGTAACATTTTGTTTATATTTGTGAGCAACGTGACTGCTTGAGCAGGGGGCTGGACTAGAAGACCTGCAAGGTCCCTTCCAGCTCTATTCTGATTGCCCTCACTGTTAGGAAGTTTCTGCTTATTCCAGGTTGCTTCTCTCTTTGATTAGTTTCCAACCATTGTTTCTTGTCCTACCCTCTGGTGCTTTGGAGAATAATTTGACCCC
>JALGBA010003628.1:0-67646 GCA_023970755.1 Azemiops feae
GACATTGGTTTTCTGTTTATACATACGTGTTTATAGTTCCGCATTTCCACATTTTCTAATAATACTTTACATCTTTTCAACCAAAACCTAAATTTCAAAAATCTTACATTTTTCCAGCCCTTTGTAAAAATGAAAGAAAATGGAATTCTATGCCAGACAAATTGTGAATCAATCTTGTGATTAAAATGGGATCTTGATCTTCAGCCAGTACAAATAAGGATAAGAGAAGAAATTAAATGTTGCCAATTTAGTTCCTCTTAATTACTATTGCTTTTTATTTTAGAATTTTAGTTCTCTCCTCACCCTTTACAATGGTTGAGCCCAAATGATGGATATTTCATTTTCAGTAAATACATTAAAATTGTACTGTAAATTTCTTAATTTGGTTTGCCCTACTAGAGAAAGTTCATACAGAAGGTAAGCATTAAGTTAACTCTGATGATTTAACTCTGATAGTTAAAGACACCACTGAGAGAGCATGCGTACTCGGTGGTTAAAGCATTAAAGCATTAAGTTTGCATCTTGCATGCTGATTGGTTGATCCAACTTCCTGTTCGGTGCTTTGCTGTTGAGTGTCCCCTAGCCGGAAGGTTACATTTGCAGAACTATGAATGGAACAGCTACATAACTGTCCCGGAAGGACAGACCTTCGCTCCCTGACGTGCATTACCAGAGAATTCTGCTGGACCCTTTCTTGTGCCATACTCCAAAAGTGGCTACTGGAGCTGAAAAAGAGCAGCAGCAGCAAGCAATCTAAAATCTATCGTAAGAAAGCTAGAAATAGGGCTTAATAAATCTTATTATATAAATTATGTCTCGTAGTACCATTGGAGGAAATTTGTGGCAGCTAGTTTTCTTAGGCTGTTATTTCCAGCATACTGGATATTTCACATAACAAAATGTACTAAGGAAAACAATTCCAATAACCATAATGATATAGCTTTAGACTTTTTGCATTCCACTGTTATTGTAACAGGAAAACAGCCTCAGCCACAACAACTGGAAAAGTCATCGGGTGGGTGGGTGGATGTTTTATTTTGGGGGGAGAATCAGACTGGCTTGCGTATTTCCATTCTCATACAGTAAATTAAAATAGTGATTGCAGACAGAGCGTTAACCTAATTCTAAAAACATGTCTGAGGAAGTTGAAATTAGATCAAAGACGATATGTCAACTAAAGAGTAGTTCACTCTTGTTTTCACGTTTACAACAGAAACTGAAAACTAGCCATTCACTAGTCCATCTGAAATTTAAATAATATTGTGTCAGGAAAATGAAGGCAATACACAATGTGTAAGTTCCGTTAGCTTTTTTACATCCTCTGAAATTTCTTTTAACAATTACAACCAGATTTTTTTTCTTAATTAGAGAGAAAGAAACCTACCCTACCGGTAATAGCAATTCACTGCATCATTTTTGGATTATCACAATTCTCTAAAAGAGTATAATGTGGGGGGAATTTAAAGCATAGCACTACCAGATTAAAGGATCTGCTAAACTGCTCGGCCGGGTCAGATGTTCTTCCTTTCCTCCAGTCATTCTTTCTTTCAGTAGCACCACATTTGCTTTGACACAAATACTTCCAGTGGTTCCAATGGCTTGTTCTAATTATCACACTGACCAATACTGCTCCTTTTAAAAATTGCATATTAAATCAAAAGATGCATTCAGCATCTTAACTAATTTAGTTCTTGTTCAGTTGTTAAGTCATGTCTGACTCTGCAACCCCATGGACCATAGCATGCCAGGCTCCCCTATCCTCCACTCTTTCTGAGCTCTTGTACTGCTATACAACAACGTAAGCGTCCAAAACTTTAGTGGCCTGCACACTAGGCATTTATTTGTTATGGATCTAGCACTAGGAATATGTGCATCCACATGCCTTTAAAGTTGCAAATATGGGACTGGTGCTTCATACATTTTCTAGAATAACTTATAGACCAAATCCTATATTAGTCACATAGTTATACTGGATGACTTTCATTTGGCTGCTCCATAATAAATTTCAATGCAGAAAAATGGGATCAAAAGTTCTTTTGAACCCGAAAAGTCTATAACTAATACTATTTCCTAGGGCAGTGGTGGCGAACCTATGGCACGCATGCCAGAGGCGGCACTCAGAGCCCTCTTTGTGGGCACACGTGCCATGCCCCAGAGATGGCAACCATCCCTCTTCAACCAGCCGCCTGAGGTCCCACATGGCCAGATGCATCCCAGCACAGCTGGTTTCCCTCCCCCCCGGTCCTGTCCCTTCCGGCCTCTCATGCTCTCCTTTTCCCGGGAACGACCCACTGCATCGCCTCCTCAGCTGTCGGCCAGCTGTCCAGCTCAGAGGCGGCTTCTCTGAACTGCTGGCGGTGGGCTGTACAGCCCCAGAGTGCGCCGGTCAAGGAGCCGGCAGGCTGTGGCTGCTGACGGACACCGTCGGCCCCCATGTGCTCGCTGGCCTCTGTATGCAGGGGCCAACGGTGTCAGGCAGCAGCTGCCCCGGCCCCTGCCTCGCCTCGCAACAATGGTACCCCCACCCTGCCTCACCTCGCAGGACAAGCCTCCTGCCCACCGCCCCATCTGCCAGAGACCCCCTGGATCTCCCCCAACCCTGCCCAGCCCCCACAGGCATCCCTCCCCATGAGCAGCATCGAGGTGACCACGCCCACTTTGGCGACACCCACCCAGTTTGCCATGATCACCACAGCCACGCCCACCCAGTGGGCCACGTCCCGGCACCCGGCAATAAATAAATGGGTTTTGGGTAGCAGTTTGGGCACTCGGTTTCTAAAAGTTTCGCCATCACTGTCCTAGGGCATAGCCTTTGTTAAGCAGTTGGACGCTTTTCTATCAATGCAACTAACACCTGCTAATGTTGAATCTTACAGGAAAAACAGAACGTTTCGGTTGACCACATTTCCTGTTACTAAAATATAAGGCGCGCAAAGACGAAAAGCAAGACCTTAATCCTTTTTAGGCCGCAAGACCTTACTCGAGTTACTGAATAATAATTTTAAATCATAAGGGTGTATTTTAGTTTGTTTACATTTGGAAACCAACTTGTATCCAAGCACAGTTTTTGAAATGAATCATGGTCCATATGGTTAGAGCATATATGAAAACGCATCCCATTTTCCTTTATACAGCTAGGCAACAAAAAGAAACAGGAAGAAAACAACAGTATAAAAGGAATATATATCTAGAGAACAAATTCATGACCTCCACACTTTCTGAAGCCATTCTGATTGCTGTGGGATGGAAGCAATTAATCTTATGTTGGTTTTTTTGGGGGGGGTTGCATCAGAGGTCATCAGCATGGTACACAGGACGCTCCTAGACAATGTCCACTAAGACTTCAGGTTAAATAAAAATTAATTTAACATTAAAAAGCTAAAAGCTTAAGAAGCTGATAAATCACCTAAGATTTCATCATGCTTGCAGGCCAATTCTCGTTAAGAGTGCCACTTTTTAAAGTAGAGTCCCAGAACCAGAGGGGCTCAAAACCCAGACACTCACTCGTGCCAAGGTTCGGTTGAAGCCTGTTGTTCCCCATCCAGATGCTCACCGCTGCCAGATAACAGTATAGGATGTCTACAACATCACTTAATTCGCCAGGGGCGTAGATGTACAAATGAGTAGCATCGGCATATTGAGGATGCTTCACCCCATGACAATGGATGAACTCACCCAATGCTCTCATGTAGATGTTAAATAGGACAGGGGAGAACACTAACCCCTGTGGCACCTCAAATAGTAGGATAGAGGGCAGGAACTCTCCTCCCCAATCATCACTGACTGGAACCAACCCTGTAAAGGAGATGAACTAGGACAATACTGTGCTCGGCACCTCCAATCTTCTGAATCAGTCCAGAAAGATACCGTGCTATTGAAAGCTTCCAAGAGGTCAAGAAAAGGAAAGATGGATACCACTATCCCAGAGCCACCATCTTGTCCAAAAGCCGGACCCATGCCATTTTCATACCATATTCAGGTCTAAATACTAACTGAAAAAAATCCAGATAATCTGCTTCATGCAAGACCTCTGAAGCTGCAGAACAACTCCCTGGCTGCCTTCACAAGCCAGGAGGGTCATGGATCAAGAGTGCCAGCGACTTTGTATATTTTAAGGCTGCATGTTTCTTACTTATACTGCTGGAGCAGGAACAAGGTTTAGAACCACTGAGTTTAACAGATATGCTCTGTTAAAATCAATTAACTATTCCCCCGTGTTTGCTATGACAATGGATGAACTCACCCAATGCTCTCATGTAGATGTTAAATAGGACAGGGGAGAACACTAACCCCTGTGGCACCTCAAATAGTAGGATAGAGGGCAGGAACTCTCCTCCCCAATCATCACTGACTGGAACCAACCCTGTAAAGGAGATGAACTAGGACAATACTGTGCTCGGCACCTCCAATCTTCTGAATCAGTCCAGAAAGATACCGTGCTATTGAAAGCTTCCAAGAGGTCAAGAAAAGGAAAGATGGATACCACTATCCCAGAGCCACCATCTTGTCCAAAAGCCGGACCCATGTCATTTTCATACCATATTCAGGTCTAAATACTAACTGAAAAAAATCCAGATAATCTGCTTCATGCAAGACCTCTGAAGCTGCAGAACAACTCCCTGGCTGCCTTCACAAGCCAGGAGGGTCATGGATCAAGAGTGCCAACGACTTTGTATATTTTAAGGCTGCATGTTTCTTACTTATACTGCTGGAGCAGGAACAAGGTTTAGAACCACTGAGTTTAACAGATATGCTCTGTTAAAATCAATTAACTATTCCCCCGTGTTTGCTATAGAAAATAGTCATGCCCCACAACAAACAGGAGTGCTAGCAAGGGGTATAACCTCCAGAGTTTCCAAAGGCCAGGGGAAAAAGAGTGGCAAGTCTCAGATGACTCGATGCAATGGGGCAACATGCAGATCTTCAGGGTTCCATATCTGCACAATGGGGAGCTCATTATGAGAATGAGCTTAATTTAGGGTTTTCCAACACATATTATGGCTTACAGTAAAATGTAAACTCAACTGCTTTGACTTATTTACTGAACTGTTGCTTAGCATATGTGTTAATCCAGCCTTTCAGTTCCCAGTTTTGAGGACTTTGAAAGCAACGTACCAATTTTCTGTTGGTCAGAAAATACCTAAAAGAAAGCAGAAATCTGTTCCCTCTCAAACAATCTAACATGATAATTACATTTACACTGAGGTTTTTTTTAACTGATTTGTTAGTTTTACAACATCCCCAGCAATCTATGTACCCTGCATAACATCATCGTTTAATTACAGTAGACATCATTAAAGGAGCTGGTTAAAATCAGGCTATCATAACTACATGTTACATACAACCATAATTCTCCAAATGTTTATCATCTCAAATCCATTTTTTACAGTTTTCACTAAATCTTCTTCACAAGTTGTATTATATCCAAGAAATTCCAGTGAAATCAGTAGGCTGCATTTCATCTAATTTGATTTCTAATGGATAGATATGCCCAGTCAATAAACAGGTTATATGAACTTTAGCAGTGATGATTTCTTCTCTAAGGGTGACTTTCTGGAATTGTTCCTGTAATATTATTACATTAAATGATGACAGACAGACACCACTTGCCATGGAAGGGTGTATTTACTTGTTAAGAGTTCCCATCTTACTGCAGGAACTCAAGGCCGCGTATGCTGGGGTTTCCCTTTTTTTAGTCCTCCCAAAAACAATCCTATAAAGTAAGTTGAGATGAGACTGATTGGCCCCAGTACATTTCTGTGACTGAAGGCAGTCTTAAAGTTGGGTCTACCTATTTTTAATCAAAGTTCTTAATCATTACTTCATACACTCTCTGATTATTAAGATGTTAATAAAAAGAGTGCATGCTTCTGTGGGATAAGGGATCCTATACATTTAGAATAGAATAGAGCTTGAAGGGACCCTGGAGGTCTTCTAGTCCAGGCCCCTGCTCAAGGAGGAGAACCTATACCATTTCATATAAATGATTGTCCAGTCTCTTCTTAAAAACCTCCAGTGATGGAGCGCCCACAATTTCTGAAGGCAAGCTGTTCCACTGGTTAATTAGGTGAAAGTTAGGAGAAAGTTCCTAACAGTGAGGACAATTAACCAGTGGAACAGCTTGCCTTCAGAAATCGTGGGTGCTCCATCACTGGAGGTTTTTAAGAAGAGGCTGGACAGTCACTTGTCTGAGATGCTATAGGTTCTCCTGCTTGAAGGGGGGCTGGACTAGAAGACCTCCAAGGTCCCTTCCAGCTCTATTCTATTCTATTCTATTCTATTCTATTCTATTCTATTCTATTCTTCTGAATCATAGGCAGCATACATTTAACACCAGTTGCAAGGAAATTGCAAGTTGTAACATTTTGTTTATATTTGTGAGCAACGTGACTGAAATAGTATAAGGTCTCCTGCTTGAGCAGGGGGCTGGACTAGAAGACCTGCAAGGTCCCTTCCAGCTCTATTCTGATTGCCCTCACTGTTAGGAAGTTTCTGCTTAATTCCAGGTTGCTTCTCTCTTTGATTAGTTTCCAACCATTGTTTCTTGTCCTGCCCTCTGGTGCTTTGGAGAATAATTTGACCCCCTCTTCTTTGTGGCAGCCCTTCAAATATTGGAATACTGCTATAATGTCACCTCTATTTCTTCTTTTCTTTAGACTAGCCAAACCCAAATCCTGCAGCCGTTCTTCATATGTTTTAGTCTCTAGGCCTTGGATCATCTGAGCTGCTCTTCTCTGAACTTTTTCCAAAGCCTCAACATCTTTTCTGTAGTATGGTGACTAAAACTGGTTGCAGTATTCCAGGTGTGGTCTTACTAGAGTTTTATAAAGCGGTACTAATATTTCGCCTGATCTTGATTCTATGCCTCTGTTTATACAACCCAGGATTGTATTAGCTTTTTTGGCTGCTGCTGCACACTGCTGGCTCATAGTCCAAAGTCCCTCTCACAGTTGCTGCTTTTAAGCCAGGTCTCACCTAATCTGTACTTGTACCTTTGATTTTTCCTGTCTAAATGTAAAACTTTGCTTTTCTCCACATTGAAACTCATTTTGTTGGACAGGGCCCATTGTTCAAGTTTGTCAAGATCTTTTTGGATCCTGAGTTTGTCTTCTGGGGTATTGGATACTCCTGCCAGTTTAATGTCATCTGCAAATTTATTGAGCTCCCCTTCAATTCCCTCATCTAAGTCATTTATCAAGATATTGAAGAGTGCTGGGCTTAACACGGAGCCTTGTGGTACCCCTCTGCTTACTTCTCTCCATGTGGATGTAGTATCACTGAGGACCACTTCTTAAGTACGGTTTGCCAGCCAGCTAAGCTACAAATTCATCTGGTGGTGATGTTGTCTATTCCACATTTTTCTAGCTTACCAAGAAGTAGGTTGTGGTCTACTTTGTCAAATGCCTTACTGAAATCTAAGTATACTATGTCCACAGCATTTTGCTAGTCTACTAATTTAAAGCAGAATAGTTCTGCATGTGTAAATGTGTACAAGCATAATCCTCTTCTCCATCCAATCTTCTCCATCCTAATAGGGTGCATCTACTAAAGGCCCTAAATTCACTGCAAATCAGTAGACTAAGTAAGTAGATCATGCTTTCAGTCTCCTATAATTAGTCCTGCACACTATTTTGCAAATCTGGATATGCAAATCTGGATATAATTGTAGAAAACAATATTGTGTGTGGCTTTTTAAAAATGCCATGTTCTACATGGGAGATGGAAAACATCTGGCCTACATGGCAATTTTCTCACCCCCTGACAATCTACTGAATTTGATTAAGGCAAGATATCTACTTGGCTGAGAGGGAAGAAAACAACCTATAGGAGGAGAGATCACATCATGATTTCTGTTTTGCACATAATATTCTGGCCATAACCAGTAATACTTGGCAGAGAATTCTGAAGGTACCAAATGCAACTATGAGGAGCATGAGGGACTCCACGATATCAACTTCAATGCCCAGTCTGAGTCCCATTTGACTGAATGGGTTAACATGTTGCATCATTAGAACTAATCCGTTTCAAAAGAATCAACCCATTCGAAGCCAGCTATTCCTCTATGTTTCCACGGGCTGGGTCTTCCCATATGTTATTATTTTGCAAGCAACCACTAGAGTCATCACATATAATGGGAAAGCAAACCACAAGCAATGGAAACACTGCTGCAGAACCAGATCCTCTTGGGGCTATCCTTGCCTACTTTGGGGGCAGGACTAATAGATACAAAGCCATAAGTGAACCTTACTTTGGAATAGTTAAAGTAACCAGACATGCTAAACATAGTTAAAGTAACCAGACCGATAACCACCACCACCTCCATTTTATCAATTCTGACTCAGGTGCTCTGCCTTAAAGATCATTTGATCCATGGCCTGACGGCAGACCTGACAGTAAGCAAACTACATAAAATGGTTTACTTTGGGATGTAGATAAAGAACAAGTCAATTATTATTGAACCGCTCTGTTTAGGACTTGGGTGTTAATAGACTGTCCTCAATGTGACTATCATTTAAGGGTTAATCTGCTATTTGTAGCTTAAGTTCATAGCTTCAGCCCAATTCCAGCAGAGGCTGAATTCTCAACAGCAATGAATCTGATCATAATTCACAGAGTGACTATTAATAGGATAGCCAAAAAGTTACATAAGTTGGACAGCCTTAACGTGAGAAAAGACCATTTCTAAATATATTTTTAATGATGGGCTTGTGAGGCAGCATGATTCAGTTCAACCTCTCAATCCAAAATACCCTGCACAAATTAACATTAAATATTCTTGTAAATCGAATCATTTTTTCACTTCTACCAATGCACAGTACGATTTCGTAAAACTCTACTTGTCTAAAATATAACATGTTTTAACCTGCAATAATGTTATCCTATTCTATTTTTAAGTCAATTTGCCAACATTGTTTTTTCTGATACTCAGCCTTTTTTTTTTTATTTTGTTGAATGTGTGAATTCAGTTATATCACAGCTTCCTGATACTAATTTATATGTATTTATTTGGAGTCACTCTCATTCAATATTATGGATGGTATAGTTCTGATTTTCTCAAGAAAATTGCAATTCTTGCATTAAAATTTCAGAACAAATCAACCCTGCAATTCTTATAATTCTATTTTGAATTTCTTTTGACTTCTTTGGAGTAAGTTGATTATTATTTATTTACTTCTTTAGGATTATAGACCATTTTAACAAGCAGTTGATAATCTCAGGGAGAGCCTTAAAAGCATGATTTCTAAAATAAACGACAGTGTAAGTTAAAATTCTTCACATGAAGAAAAGCTTTGCTTTGCAGGTTTCTCCTCATCCCAGACGCATCCTATAATCCTTGATTTTCAAACTGCGTTAAAAAAATGTCTTCCCATTGGAAATCTTATTTAACAATCCCCCCCAAAGTTTACTTTTTCCCATGAAACACCATGGAATAGTAACAATTAGAAGAGAAGTTGAAAATCTTTGCTTCTGCTTATCCAATATTTATCCAGAAAAGGCACTTTTTGCTTAAATTTGTCAGCACAGTAGAAGACAAAACAGAATAAAGACAGTCCATTTCTGCTAGATTTATGTGATTTCTTTTGAGAATTTTCTGCAGATGCAACATTCAGAGAGATGCCCCTTAAAAGAGCAGAAAACTGCTTCTCTCTACTCTAGCATTTTATCTGCTGTTATAATTTAAGGATTATGGTTTCCCCCAAAGTCTAAATTACAGAAGAGTTACAGCTTGCCTTAGAAAGGGTAAGTTTTCTGATAATGCATTAATAAGATCAGATACACTGGTTTCTTTTCTATCAGCCAATAAAAAATATGACAGTTGCAGAGTCCCGGGATCATGTGATCATCTTTTGTGATCTTCTGACAAGCAAAGCCAGATTCACTTAACAACCATGTTACTAACTTAACAATTGCAGTGACTCATGTAACAACTGCAGAAAGAAAGGTCATAAAATAAAGCTCACTTAACTGTCTCACTTAGCAACAGAAATTTTGGGCTAACTTGTGGTTGTAAGTCAGGGACTACCTGTAATTCTAAAGAATAAAAGGCGTGTTATCTTTACCATATACATCTCCATACATACAAAGATCTCTTTCAGCAACTAGGCAGGGAACCAAAGTAAACTTCTGTCTGTTGTTTGGTAACAGCTATTTCATGAAAGGCCCAGCCAAAGGAAGTCTTCCAGACACAGTCAATAATCTTAGAAAATTAGTTTGAGTATCTCTATCTAGAATTAATTGTGCAATAACAGTTTCAAGTGCTTTTATTGAGTTTAGCATGCTCTGTTGGAATGTACTTCGTAGCAGAATTTATTTTGTTGAGCTTATACCTCTAACGTCTTTATGGACCTGACATAATTTATGAGAATGTCAGTTCTTTAAAATGATCTGAGTTTCAGCAAATCAATCTCTCAGTGGGATTCATTCAGTTCACCTGTATTTTAGTAACAGAGGCTCCAACTCTGACACTATTATGTCACAGAATCATTTACAGTAGTATGCACCGTCCTTATTTGAACTCCCGGACTAGAGATATAAAGCTATATCTTATTAGTGCATTGTATAGAGATGATGTATAAAGCACATGACCTACAGGTTCAATTGTATAAAGCAGAGTGACTATAAGTTCAATTCCCAATAGAACAATATGAACCACAAAAAATCTAATACTAAGTATAATGGCTGCATATACTTGCTCAGTCTCAATAAAGTCACGGGATACATAATCTCGAAGAAATGGCATTTCTGCCACTCCTGATTTTCCCCCCTTAACTTATCACTGTACTCAAACTCTTTGACTAATTAGGAGCATATCTGAGGGCTCTGGTGATTTTCCTGCGTTTAGAGCCACTTAAGATCTTTCTTTCCCCCCCTTTTTTTGCTTCTCCAATGTTTTTATGTTTATCATGTTAAGAACCTGTGGGATATCTTTACGGATGATTAACAGAAGGAGCACATTCATCTAACTCAATAATCAACAAAAGACTCCTGTAGATTTGAAATCCACGCAAAAGTTTCTAAAATATCACTTGAAAAGTTTGGGAACTTTATTATAAAAATGACTGACAGCCCCTTCGTTTTCTCAGGAAACCGCAAGCTATTTGTTCCTTCATAGGGAGAATATGACAAGCGAGGGCTATATAACCCCCTTATGTAGCACACTTCGCATTCTCCTGCCCTTCCGCAGCTGTTGCAGCCCCTAAATATTCTTTCCCACTTCGCAGTTTCCAGTAAAAACAGTAGCCCTCTTCCCAGTTAACCAACTGTACTTTCTATTTTTCTATCCGAGCAAATCATTAAACTACAACGTGTGGACCATTCATTACTACTAGTACACAACTCCCCGCTGCTTATAAATGCACTGGACTGCGCTACAACGCGGCTCGCATACGTTGGGCAGTCGGCGCTCAGCCCTTCGACCGCAGCGGCCCATCGTGTCCGGGATGACTTGGAGCAAACCCCACCAAGTTCAAAGAGAATTTCCCTCGTGCTGGCGCGCCGAGTTACTGCTCAGCCGCCACGTATGCCCCAGTACCGGATCCCAGTTTTCGGGCCCTTCGCATAAGAAAACGAGGGGCGACAGCCGTTTAGTTGACTGACGGCGGATCTCAGATCTCGGGGCTCCTCGGGAAAACACGCGCTCTTCTCCGAGCGCGGCACCGAAAGCGCTTCGCCGGTTTGCAGGCGACCGATGTCAGCGCCCAGCGGCACAAGGCCCGCTTCCCACACACGGAGCGAGAGCTTCACGACACTTTCCCGCCCGTCTCCTCTCGCTGGCCAAAACAGGCGCCCCTCGATCGCGCTCGCCCCTTTCCCGACCGCTCGGCAAAGTTCCTTCTCCCGCGACTTTGGCAGCTGAATCCGTCAGCTGAGTAGAAGCGGCCTGTCTCGACTGCACCTCGAAGGAATGGAGCGACTGTCGGGCGATCATTTGAGCTCTCTGCAGGAAGATCGACTCGCTGGTTCAAACCTCCCAGCTAATTTGCCTCAGAAAGACACCCCCCCCCTCTCTCGTGGCTTTCCGGCCTGAGGCAGCGGCCATTTGGCCTCCTAGGGTACTCGGTGCCTATCCTATTAAGGGGGGAGATTATTGGGGGGGGGGGTTGAAACCTTAATGACAGAACTACAGGGTACCTCTCATCTGTTTGTTCTTATGCAAAATGCCATAGTTTGTCAAATCCAAATTGCTAAACATCAGATATTTTTCTCCCACAGGTGCTTTTTTCAAAAGGCAACTGGACTTTCTTGTTTTTTCCTTGAAGACGTTTCATTTCTCATCCAGAAACTTCTTAGGTTCGGTTCAATTGAAGAAGCATCTTGGATGAGAAGCAGATATACCTTCTTGAGCTTTTGTTTGGAGTTGTTCCTGTGGCATGAACTTTGATCTGAGTCTGAGTGTGCCTTTCTGGTATTTTGATGGTGGTGGGTTAACCCTATTACGTCCCAAAGGTCATATCCTGCTTCCCTGGGGCTGTGGGCTTGTTGATTCTAGGGATCTTTATCTTTCTAATCCAAGCTTCCTGGCTCCAATCTTTCTGACAAGATTATCACATCTGCATTTCTGCAGACCTGGTTTCTGTTTGGGGCAGAGAGACTTGGGGGAGTTGGTTTCTGCCTTGAAGATCCTTTGGGGAAATATATTCTGCCTTTTTAATATTTCCCAAAATATTTTTTTCTCTGGATTCTTCCCACACCTGCATTCTACTAACAAAGTGTAATGATATGTGGAAATGACTTTGGGGATGAGGGAAGAGATGCTGGCTACAAGTGATTAAATAAGAGGGAGGGGAATGCTCAGCTGCATAACAGGCAGAGAAAGAAAGTCAGAAAGGATCCTGCCTAACTTTACAAGCTGTAGAAATCTTTGGTGAGAATTTAGTGCTTTCGGACTTGTAAGATTTTGTTAATGTGGCCTTGCAATAAATTAGAATTAGCTTTTCAGGTCATGTTTCACAACTGTTTATCTGGGAGAAGATTAGCCTAGGAACCTACTTCTAGACAAATCCATGATTACTAATAATCACCCTGTTTTCAATGAGTTTATCAACTTCTCAATTATCTTTATAGGTTTGTTTGTTCTAGTATTTTGTGACTGCTCTAGAACAGGGCTTTTCAACCTTTTCACCGATTGTACCACTTTTAGGATATGGCAATATTCGCATGCCCAGGGTCATGTGATTTATATTTGGATGCTTGGCAACTGATTCATATTTATGATGGTCACAGTGTCCCAGGGTCATGTGATCTCCTTTTGCAACCTTTTGACAAGCAAAGTCAATGGCAGGGCTGCTGGTGGCCAAGTGCTAAGGCGGGACTTCCCTCCCTCCCTCCTTCCCTGCCTCCCTCTTTCTCATGCCCACCTCCTTCTGAAGGAAGAATTTGAAAACCCTCCCCCCATATTTTCTCTCTTCCATATATTCATCAAATAAGGAAAAGCCTCCACAGACAGAAAAGACAAACTGCTGAGTGAACTAGCTTAAAAAGGAACATTCCCCTTTAAGAATTAGCTACTGGCTAGAAAGGAAAGTTAAGGAGCACAGCCAGCACTTAAGGAAGAAAAAAAATGTAGTCAGTATTGGCTGCCGGCTAAGGCAGCCTCCCCAAATGGCTCCATTTATAAGTAAAGGAATGCTACAGGCAAAATCCATTCAGGAGAAAAATCCTTCAAAATCCCTTGCAGCAAAACTTACAGCTAACAATAGCAGAGCAATAGAAGCTAACAGGAGACATCAGCCATCAACCAAATAGAAATTGCCCTCCTTAAGAACACAAAGCCCACATTGCACAAATCCCAGAACTTCAAAGTCACAAAAGCACATAAGAATCCTTCCACTCTCCATCTCTTTCCCTCCCTCCCTCCCTCCCCTCTAGCCATTGCTGCCTTTTTTCATTCCTGTTGGAGGGCGACCCTTCCCCCACTGCATTTCTTGCCTGTTTGCTGCTGCCAACACAGGTGGCTGCCACAGCAGTTGTAGATCGGCTCATGGCCGGCCTGCTTGATCTCCTCTCCTCTCCCCCCACCTCCTCCTCCTTCTTCTTTCCCTTCGGTGCAACTAGAGCTGACTCTGCCTCCTCCCAAGGCTGCTGCTTTTTTTTCTCTCCCTCTCCCACCCAAACTACCTCCTTTTATAGCCTCTCCTGTCTCCGCCCCGCCTCCTCCTTTCTCATGGGGGAGGGTGAGCCAGAAGTGAGCCTGGGGCCTGCACTGGCTCTTTCCTTCCCCCACCACACTTGGCTAGGCAGGGCTGCATACCACCTGCCACTCGTTAATGTACCACAAGTGGTACGTACCACCTGCCCGGGTCTCCCTAGGCACCAGCCCTTCAATACTCACCCTGCGAAGATCGAGATCCTTCGCTTTCTTGGCTGCTCCAGGCCTTCAGTGCATTCCCAGAGAATGGAGGCCTAATGTAATGCAAGATCACACGAGATCAGTGTGGCGAGATCTCACGCTACTGATCTCTCATGATCTCATGGTACTTTAGGCTTTTGTTCTCTGCAACAGAGAACAGAACCGAAGCCGGGAAACGTTTGTGTGTGTCTCCGGAGGCTGGATCGGGGCTCCGGAGGCCTTTTCCAGGCTGCTGGGGTCCGGATCTAAGGCCAAGGGAGGCCTTTTCCAGGCCTTTTCAATGGATTTTGTAGGACAATGTAACTTAATATTATTAGCTAAATGTTACATGTAACACTCTTCAGTTATTGATCAAGTTTTCAAAGTAATATGCCCCTCCCACACCAAAAACTAAAAGACTGAAAATTTATGAATTATGGCTCATTACACATTTAATCCTACATATACAAATCTAAAAGTAAGTCTTGTGGAAGTGATTTTTCTAGAGAGAAATTACTGAGGAAGAACAGCTGCTGGCCATTGATATACAGGAACCAAGTGGGGGTCATCTAGCAGTAGAGACTTCATGAGTCCCCGGCAAACAAATGTAGATAATACAAGAGCAGAAAACACATGTGAACTCTTCAAAAAAGATGAAGCGTCATCGATACACAGACATGAATTAAATAAAGATGGCTTAAAGCGTTTAGAGTCTCAAAACCAAAAACAAAAGAATCCACGCAAAATGTATGCAGTGGCTACAAAAATCTGTTAAAAGCCTTAATGAAAAGTCGTACCAACCAGGACCTAGTATCTCCCTGAGAACATGGATTGGAAATTCCTGGATGGAGTTCGAGAAGGAACATCTGGGGGATGTGGCTAATTGGCTGGAGATATCCGTAAATCATATGGAAGTAAGATGGCCACAAACGTGCTTTGACACTATTGAATTCTGAAGCAAAGTCTCAAAGTAGCCTCAGATGGCTTGAGAAGTCATTAAAAAACCAACATTCTGAAGGATGAGTGGAGAATATAATGGATTCCAGGATCTTTAGTAAGCCTCTCACTTCAGCAATCCTTTCGCCCACTTTACAAAAGAAAAGAAGCTCATTCTGTTTCTTGGCATCATTTTTCTATAGCCGCCTGGATCAGGAGAGGTGTCACATTTTGCTGAAGACCTGAAGAAATGGAAAGAGATACATATTGAAAGTAATTACGCTGTGGAAAGCTTTGAAAGCAAAGAGGTAAACTGTTCATTTATTACCTTCTGAGGCAAGCATGATGCTTAGCACTGCTGATCTGTTGGGTTCTATTCTGAAATTCAAAACTAGTGAATGAGCATACTTTCTGAGCCACTGGGCACATTTGTAACCCTTGGAGCATATTATAGGCAGATGTGTAAAATAAAACACTAATTTACACATTGACAAAATGGGAATTGAGGTGCTTTGCTAACTCATTCCTGAAGTCCACCCTGGAGATTTTCTATCAACCCACGTTTATGTCCCCCCCCCCTTTCTGGGCAGTTGGACATGCTTCCTTTAAAAATCTTGAGCTATAATCACCCATGATTTCTATTCTTCAAGAACATTTATAGACAACCTTAAAAATAAAAGGGATAAAATAGGCTCTTAGGGGGAGCCTGGAACCCCCACAGAGCGCGTCCCCAGTGGCGGATTGCAGAAAACAATTAGAAGAAAAATTCGACTGGCAAAAGAAAAGTGGTTTGCAAAGAGATGCAAGGAAATAGAAGAGACAGAACGTATGCATGATAATTTCAATTTACACAAAAAAGTGAAAGAAGCAGCAGGCCTCTACAAAAAGAAAACCAACAACTTAGTTGACAAAGAGGGGGAAATTATCTTAGATGAGGATGAAAAAAGATGGAAGGAATATATTGAAGAACTTTTTGAGGACACTAGGGATGATATAGATATGGGAAGTATAACAACTGGACCAAATATCACTATGGAGGAGGTTCAACATGCAATAAAAATAGCAAAAACAAGAAAAGCCACAGGACCTGATGATATCCCAGTAGAAATTTTAAAATTGCTGGAAGACAATGGGAAGAATTTTTTACTGCAGCTCTTCAATCGGATATATGAAACAGGAAAGATACCAAATGATTGGCTAAAATCAACCTTTGTGACAATCCCCCCAAAAATAAATGCAAAGAAGTGTACCGAATACAGAACAATAAGCTTAATGAGTCACCGAATTCGGAATCCTAGAAGATAAAGTAATAAATGTCAATGCATATTTCCACTAAGAAAGTACTCTACAAAAAGTTATTTTCAACTATGATAAGATTTACATAAACTTCTTGAGAGGCTGTTCTTTCTGAAGAATCCGGAGAAGTCAAAATAGATTAAAAAAGAGGTAAAGTACAAGTTAACATATTACAATAAGCAATATCTTTAACCATCTACAGCGTTTATGATTTTTATTGCTAATATTTTGTATACTGGTTACAAATATTCATTACATATCTCAACTTGTCTCTGTGGGAGACATGGGAAATGGGTTTTTTCCTCCTGCAATATTAACAAAATACCCTATTTTAAAAGACGACTTACTGACAGCAATTAAAGACCCGATACAGAAGTTGGGCCCGTTATTTATACAACAACATATTACATACATGCTTACCAAAGATCCTGGAATCCATTATATTCTCCACGCATCCTTCAGAATGTTGATTTCTTCAATGACTTTCCACGCCATCTTAGGGTGCTTTGAGACTTTGCTTCAGTATTCAATAGATTTTGAATGGCTTGAATAGATGCTTCAAGCCATTCCTCGGGTGTCAAAGCACATGTTTTGGGCCCTCTTACTTCCATGTGCTTTAGGGACTTCTCCAGCCAATTAGCCACATCTCCCATGAATTCTTCAGGATGTTCCTTCTCAAACGTGATCCAGCAATTTACAAGCCATGTTCTCAGGGAGATAGTAGGTCCTGCTTGGTAGGACTTTTCACGAAGGCTTTTAAGGGTGTTTTGCAGCCACTGCAATACATTTTGCCTGGATTCTTTCGTGTTTTTCACACTGTCCAGACAGGCTTTAAGCCATCTTTTATTTAATTCATGTCTGTGTATCGATGGCAAGCTGTTCTTCCTCGGTGGTTTCTCTCTAGAAAAATCAAAAGTTTACATATGAATCTAGACCAACTAAAAGATATTCTTAGTTATCCGTAATGGGAACTGCTTTGATGTCAGGAAACTCTTACTCCAAACGTATATCAATATTTTGGGGTAGTGGGAGGGATGTTAAAGGACCTCTCCTATAAATAATAATAGTAATAATAATAATAATTAATAATTAATAATAATGATAAAGTTGGAAGGGACCTTGGAGGTCATCTAGTCCAACCCCCTGCTCAGGCAGGAAACCCTATACCATTTCAGACAAATGGCTGTCCAGTCTCTTCTTAAAAACTTCCAGTGTTGGAGCATTCACCGCTTCTGGAGGCAGGTTGTTCCACTGGTTTATTGTTCCAACTGTCAGGAAGTTTCTCCTTAGCTCTAGGTTGCTTCTCTCCTTCATTAGTTTCCATCTGTTGCTTCTTGTCCTGCCTTCAGGCGCTTTGGAGAATAGCTTGACTCCCTCTTCTCTGTGGCAGCCCCTGAGATATTGGAACACTGCTATCATGTCCCCCCTCGTCCTTCTCTTCATTAAACTAGACATACCCAATTCCAGCAGCCGTTCCTTATATGCTTTAGCCTCCAGTCCCCTAATCATCTTTGTTGCTCTTCTCTGTATCTTTCTAGAGTCTCCATCTTTTTTACATCGTGGTGACCAAAACTGGATGCAGTATTCCAAGTGTGGCCTTACCAAGGCATTGTAAAGTGGTATTAATACTTCACGTGATCTTGATTCTATCCCTCTGTTAATGCAGCCTAATACTGTGTTGTCTTTTTTGGCAGCTGCAGCACACCGCTGGCTCATATCTAAGTGATTGTCCACTAGGACTCCGAGATCCCTCTCACAGTTGCTACTGTTGAGCAAGGTACCACCTATACTATACCTGTACATTTGTTTTTTCTTGCCTAAATGTAGAACCTTACTTTTTTTACCATTGAATTTCATTTTGTTAGATAGTGCCCAGTGTTCAAGTCTGTCCAGATCCTCCTGTATCTTAAGCCTGTCTTCTGGAGTGTTGTCTATTCCTGCCAGCTTGGTGTCGTCTGCAAATTTGATGATTTCCCCATCTATCCCCTCGTCCAAATCGTTGATGAAGATGTTGAAGAGCTTTTTTGAAAAATCCCACTCACTTCCACAAGACTTACTTCTAGATTTGTATATGTAGGATTAAATGTGTAATGAGCCATAATTCATAAATAATGATGATGATGCTGATGATGTTGGAAGGGACCTTGGAAGTCATCTAGTCCAACCCCCTGTTCAGGCAGGAAACCCTATACCATTTCAGACAAATGGTTGTCCAGTTTCTTCTTAAAAACTTCCAGTGTTGAAGCATTCACCACTTCTGGAGGCAGGTTGTTCCACTGGTTAATTGTTCTAACTGTCAGGAAGTTTCTCCTTAGTTCTAGGCTGCTTCTCTCCTTGATTAGTTTCCATCTGTTGCTTCTTGTCCTGCCTTCAGGCGCTTTGGAGAATAGCTTGACTCCCTCTTCTCTGTGGCAGCCCCTGAGATATTGGAACACTGCTATCATGTCCCCCCTCGTCCTTCTCTTCATTAAACTAGACATACCCAATTCCAGCAGCCGTTCCTTATATGCTTTAGCCTCCAGTCCCCTAATCATCTTTGTTGCTCTTCTCTGTACTCTTTCTAGAGTCTCCATCTTTTTTACATCGTGGTGACCAAAACTGGATGCAGTATTCCAAGTGTGGCCTTACCAAGGCATTGTCAAGTGGTATTAATACTTCACGTGATCTTGATTCTATCCCTCTGTTAATGCAGCCTAGCACTGTGTTGGCCTTTTTGGCAGCTGCAGCACACCGCTGGCTCATATTTAAGTGATTGTCCACTAGGACTCCGAGGTCCCTCTCACAGTTACTACTATTGAGCAAGGTACCCCCTATACTATACCTGTACATTTGGTTTTTCTTGCCTAAATGTAGAACCTTACTTTTTTTACCATTGAATTTCATTTTGTTAGATAGTGCCCAGTGTTCAAGTCTGTCCAGATCCTCCTGTATCTTAAGCCTGTCTTCTGGAGGGTTGTCTATTCCTGCCAGCTTGGTGTCGTCTGCAAATTTGATGATTTCCCCATCTATCCCCTCGTCCAAATCGTTGATGAAGATGTTGAAGAGCTTTTTTGAAAAATCCCACTCACTTCCACAAGACTTACTTCTAGATTTGTATATGTAGGATTAAATGTGTAATGAGCCATAATTCATAAATAATGATGATGCTGCTGATGATGTTGGAAGGGACCTTGGAAGTCATCTAGTCCAACCCCCTGTTCAGGCAGGAAACCCTATACCATTTCAGACAAATGGTTGTCCAGTTTCTTCTTAAAAACTTCCAGTGTTGAAGCATTCACCACTTCTGGAGGCAGGTTGTTCCACTGGTTAATTGTTCTAACTGTCAGGAAGTTTCTCCTTAGTTCTAGGCTGCTTCTCTCCTTGATTAGTTTCCATCTGTTGCTTCTTGTCCTGCCTTCAGGCGCTTTGGAGAATAGCTTGACTCCCTCTTCTCTGTGGCAGCCCCGGAGATATTGGAACACTGCTATCATGTCCCCCCTCGTCCTTCTCTTCATTAAACTAGACATACCCAATTCCAGCAACCGTTCCTTATATGTTTTAGCCTCCAATCCTCTAATCATCTTGTTGCTCTTCTCTGTACTCTTTCTAGAGTCTCAACATCTTTTTTACATCGTGGTGACCAAAACTGGATGCAGTATTCCAAGTGTGGCCTTACCAAGGCATTGTCAAGTGGTATTAATACTTCACGTGATCTTGATTCTATCCCTCTGTTAATGCAGCCTAATACTGTGTTGGCTTTTTTGGCAGCTGCAGCACACCGCTGGCTCATATCTAAGTGATTGTCCACTAGGACTCCAAGATCCCTCTCACAGTTGCTACTGTTGAGCAAGGTACCACCTATACTATACCTATACATTTGGTTTTTCTTGCCTAAATGTAGAACCTTACTTTTTTCACCATTGAATTTCATTTTGTTAGATAGCACCCTGTGTTCAAGTCTGTCCAGATCCTCCTGTATCTTAAGCCTATCTTCTGGAGTGTTGGCTATTCCTGCCATCTTGGTGTCGCCTGCAAATTTGATGAGTTCCCCATCTATCCCCTCGTCCAAATCGTTGATGAAGATGTTGAAGAGCACTGGGCCCAGAACAGAGCCCTGGGGCACCCCACTACACGCTTCGCTCCATGTAGATGCAGTTCCATTGAGGGCCACAGGCTGAGTACGGCCGGTCAGCCAGGTACGAATCCATCTGGTGGTGATGCTGTCTAACCCACATTTTTCTATCTTATCAAGTAGTAGGTTATGATCTACTTTATCAAATGCCTTACTGAAGTCCAAGTAAATTATATCCACAGCATTCCTCTGGTCTACTAATTTTGTCACTTGGTCAAAGAATGCAATAAGATTTGTCTGGTATGATCTGTTTTTGACAAACCCATGTTGGCTTTCTTTCAGTCTTTTAATTTTTGGTGTGGGAGGGGGATATTACTTTCAAAACGATCAATAACTGAAGAGTGTTATATGTAACATTTAGCTAATAAAATTAGGTTACAGTGTCCTAAAACATCCATTGAAATTTTATCTAAATATTCATAAGATGGAATTTATATGTAGTAACGCTGATAGATTTGTGTCCAAAAAACAACAATAGTAACAGTCTTACTATGCATACTAGAGCTTTTTTGTTCTTTTGGAAGTTTATTTTATAGAATTGTGGATGTTTGTAATACAATAAAATTTAGCAGTAACTGTTCACATGTGGCATGCACAAGCGATGAATTTTAAGGCTCTGGTTTATGGGAAGTGGTATTTAACTACTGCAATAATCAGGTTTACTAGCGTGTAGTAATACGAAAGAAGACAAACAGCTAATTTTTCTATTAAGTGGTGATAACTGCTTATTATGCTGTGGATGTGACATTTCAATTTTATTTATTTGTTTATATCCTGAGTTTCTACAATGCAAAGGAAACTTGAGATAAAATCTCACACCTTTAAAATGACACAGTAAGAATAGTCTTATAAACCCAATAGTAGACTCTAAGACAGCAAAAGGAGACCAAGAGTGATACAAGTACTTCTCTGTTTTTGTTTTTAACTCCTTGTGCACAATTGCCTTCTCCGCCCAGGTTAAAAGATCCTCCCTGGTTGCTGATTGTTTTCAAGGGCCAATTCAAAACATCACAGATGATTCTAGGAAGCCCTGAAAATCTATTCAAAGACCTTTCCTTCCAATGGGAATCCATGCTTTCATTCACAGTTTGCATCAGTCTGCAGCTACCGCAATTGTCAACTCCACAAAAAGTTATTTTCAACTATGATAAGACTTACATAAAATCCTTCAGAGGCTGTTCTTTCTGAAGAATCCGGAGAAGTCAAAAGAGATTAAAAAAGAGATAAAGTACAAGTTAATATATTACAATAAGTAATATCTTTAACCATCAGCCCACCCACCCACCCTACTATCCCCACCACTATACTGGGCTTCTACAGCGTTTATGATTTTCATTGTTAATATTTTGTGTACTGGTTACAAATATTCATTACATACCTCAATTTGTGTCTGTGGAAAACATGGCAGAGGTCTTTCCTCCTGCAATATTAACAAAATACCCTATTTTAAAAGACAACTTACTGACAGCTATTAAAGACCCTATTTTTCCTAAAAACAACTTTATCTGGGTTTATTCTTAAATTTAGGTGCCAACTTATATCTCTGGCATCTAAACTCTGCACCCCTGCCTGGAAATTCACACTACTGAATGAAATGTATGGAATTTACAGACATTTCTAAAATTTTGTTTTCACTTTCTCATTATGGGGTACTGAGAATAAAGAATAACGATAAAGAGAAGTGGGATGCACCAGAGCTAAATTTCAAGTGTTGCTGCAAAGAGTCTGAATACTTATTCCAATATGATATTTCGTGTTTTTTTCTTTTTAATAAATTCACAGAAATTTCTAAAATTCTATTTTCACTTTCTCATTATGAGGTACAGAGTGTAGATTAATAAGAAAAAAACAAATTTCAACAACTGTAGCATAAAGCTGCCACATAACAAAATTGAGAAAAGTGAAAGAGATCTAAATATTTCTCAACGCACTATATTTTCATTGTTAATTTAGTATACTGGCTAAAATTACACATTACATACCTCAAGACGTCGAGGTTTATCCAATCTCCTCAGCAGCAAATACAGCTGTAGATTTTCTTTCTGAAATATTGACAAAATATTCTAATATTAGCCACTTTGGCATAAAGCCTAGATCGGTGGAGGGCTTCAGTGATGACTATCATTCTAATCAACTATCATGTCCAATCAACTTAATTAAGCACAGGTGGACTCCAATCAAGGTGTAGAAACATGTCAGCAACGATAAAGAGAAATGGGACGCACCAGAGTTAAATTTCAAGTGTTACTGCAAAGGCTCTGAATACTTATTCCAATGTTGATATTTCAGTTTTTTTCTTTTTAATAAATTTACAGAGATTTCTAAGATTCTGTTTTCACATTGTCATTGTGGGGTACTGAGTATAAGTAATGAGAAAAAAATGAATTTCTCCATCAACTGTAGAATCAGGCTGCCGCATAACAAAATTGACAAACGTGAAGGAGGTCTGAATAGTTCTGGGTGCACTATATTTTCATTGTTAATGTAGTATACTGCCTTATACATTTTACATTACATACCTCCAGACGTCTTAATTCCTCTGTCCGGTCTGGAAGAACGGGACGTTCAAAACTTTCTTTCTGAAATATTGAAAAAATATTCTATTTTAAAAAGACAAACTTACTGACAGTGATTAAAAACCCTATTTTATTTCTTAAAACAATTTTATCCGGGTTGGGAATGATGTTTCTTCATCCTTAAATCTTAGGTGCCAACTGATATCTCTGGCATCTAAACTCTGCACACTTGCCTGGAAATTCACACCACTGAATAAAAAAAGGTTTGGCAGGAATTACAGCCTCGAGTCTTTTGGGGTATCACGCGACAAGGTTTGCACACCTGGATGGTGGATTTTCTGCCATTATTCCTTGCAAATCCTCTCAAGCTCAGTCAGGTGGGATGGCGACGGTCGGTGCACAGCCATTTTCAGGTCCCTCCAGAAATGTTCAATAGGGTTCAAGTCAGGGCTGTGGCTGGGCCACTCTAGGACATTCACAGAGTTGTCTCTAAGTCACTCTTGTACTGTATCAGTTGTGTTCTTAGGATCATTGTCATGTTGGAAAGTAAACCTTCGACCAGACAGAGGTCCTGACTGCTGTGCAATAGGGTTTAGAATAGAATAGAATAGAATAGAATAGAATAGAATAGAATAGAATAGAATAGAATAGAATAGAATAGAATAGAATAGAATAGAATAGAATAGAATAGAATAGAATAGAATAGAATAGCAGAGTTGGAAGGGACCTTGGAGGTCTCAGGTGCTTTGGAGAATAGCTTGACTCCCTCTTCTTTGCGGCAACCTCTGAGATATTTGAACACTGCTAGGATGTCACCCCTAGTCCTTCTTTTCATTAAACTAGACATACCAATTCCAGCAACGTTCTCCACTCCATTAATCATCCTTGTTGTTCTTCTCTGCACTTTTCTATTCTTTTTTACATCGTGGTGACCAAAACTGGATGCAGTATTCTACGTGTGGTGTTACCAAGGCATTATAAAGTGGTATTGCACTTCACGTGATCTTGATTCTATCCCTCTATTAATGCAGCCTAGCACTGTGTTGGCTTTTTTGGCAGCTGCAGCACACAATTATTTAAGTAATTGTCCACTAGGATTCCAAGATCCCTCTCACAGTTACTACTATTGAGCGAGATACCACCTAAACTGTACCTGAGCATTTGGTTTTTCTTGCCTAAATGTAGAACCTTACTTTTTTCACCATTGAATTTCATTTTGTTCGATAGCGCCCAATGTCCAAGTCTGTCAAGATTGTTCTTTATCTTAAGCCTATCTTCTGTAGAGTTGGCTATTCCTGCCAGCTTGGTGTCATCTGCAAATTTGATCAGTTCTCCATCTATCCCCTCATCCAAATCATTGATGAAGATGTTGAAGAGTACTGGGCCTAAAACAGAACCTTGGGGCATCCCACTGCATACTTCCCTCCAGCTAGATCAAGTTCCATTCAGGATGACATATTGAGTGCGGTTGGTCAGCCAGTTATGAATTCGTCTGGTGGTGATGCTGTCTAACCCACATTTTCCTATCTTATCAAGTAGCACGTTGTGGTTTACTTTATCAAATGCCTTACTGAAATCCATGTAAATTATATCCACAGCAGTCCTCTGGTCCACTAATTTTATCACCTTCTGAAAGAATGCAATAAGATTTGTCTGGCATGATCTATTTTTGGTTTTTGGTTATGACTTTGTCTGCCGCTAGGTGTTCACTGATTTGTTTCTTGATTATCTTTTCCAGAATCTTCCCAGGTATCGAGGTCAGGCTGATAGGTCTATAGTTCCCTGGATCTATTTTTTTTCCTTTTTTGAAGATGGGAACTACATCAACTCTTTTCCAGTCCTCTGGTAGTTCCTTGGTGCTCCAGGATCTTTGAAAGGTATACTTCAGTGGTTCTGAGATCACGTCTGCCAATTCCTTCAGAACCTTGGGGTGTAATACATCTGCTGCTGGTGATTTGAACTCGTCTAGGGTGGGCAGATGCTCACTTACCATTTTCTTATCTATTTTAACTTGTGTTTCTAATCTGTTTTTTACAGTACTGTTTTGAACTGTTTTTTCTCTTTGTGTAAAGGATGCAAAAAATGAGTTAAGTAGTTCTGCTTTCTCCCTGTTGCTTGTCACCTTCTTGCCACTTTTTCCCATTAATGGACCAACCGTTTCCTTGACTTTTTCTTGTTTTTTACATGTTGAAAGAAGCTTTTTTTGATTATTTTTGACTTTGTCGCAAGTCTTAGTTCATTTTGAACCTTAGCTTTCCTCACTTCATCTTTGCAGGCTCAGGCTATCTGCTGATATTCTGCCTTAGTTATGTGACCCTCTTTCCACTTTTTATACTTGTCCTTTTTGTCTTTCAGTTTATCAGAGCGTTCTTTATGCAGCCATGCTGGTTTCTTTGGAGAGATGTTATTTTCCTTCTTCATTGGTATTGTGTTAGACTGGGCTTTTATAATTTCACTTGTCAAAATTTCCCAAGCTTCTTTTTTTTATATAATATTGTATTAATTTTCTGTTGTTACAATTCCTTAGTGCTTAATGAGCAATGTGTTGTCTAGATTCATTTATTATGTTTAGTAATACCAATTAAGTTCTTACTCTCTGTCCCGTTTCCAGCCATTGATAAAATAGGTTCCATGTTTGGAACCTATTCCACACAGTCCAGTATTTTCTTAATTATCTCTTCCTTCAATGGTATTTTTTCATTTTTCCAGTGCTGTGCAAATACAATCCTCGCTGCTGTTAATACATGTAATGTTAAATATACACTTTGTTTATCAAGTTTTTCTGAAATTATACCTAATAAAAAGAGTTCGGGTTTAAAGTCTATGTGTTTCCCTAACATCTTTTCTAACCAAGTGTGTATTTTTGACCAAAATTTTTTTTTGCTTTATCACACGTCCACCATAAGTGATAATATGTACCAGGGTTTTGGTTACATTTCCAACATTTGCTAGACATATTTTTAAATATTTTTGCTAGCCTAATTTTATAACCTATAAAACATTTTATATAAGTTTCTTTATACGAAGTTGCCATTGTTAATTTATAGTTTCTATCCCAAAGATTTTGCCATTTTTCTAATTGTATATTATATCCAAAAAATTTCACCATATTATCATTGTTTCTTTCACTTGTTTGTCTTCCATTTTCAAATTCAGTAAAAAATTATACAGTTTCTTAATTAATTTTTCATCAGAACTCAACAACATCTGGTCAAATGATGTCTGATCTTTATAAAAACCATGTATTTTAACATCCTTATCATACCTCGATTGCATTTGCAGTCGGGGCCATCATGATAGATCAATACCCTGATCTTCTAATTCTTCTTTATATTTTAATTTCCCATCTGTATTCAGAATATCTTTGTATGTTAAAATTTTCTCAAAGTTAACTAAGTTTGGGTGAACAAATGCTTCCATCGTTGATAGCCATCCTGAGAGTTTCGTATAAATTTTGTGTTTTATCTTTCCCATACATATACTAATGCATTTCTTATGTAGTGGTTTGGAAAGTATCTATGAGTTTTACTCTTTTTATACCATAAAAATGCGTGCCATCCAATTTGCAAGTCATGTCTTTCTAGATATAGCAACCTTTTGTTCCTAAGGGTTATCCATTCTTTTATCCATGGTAAAGCGCATGCTTGGTAGTATAGGGTCCAATCTGGTAATCCAAATCCTCCATTTTCTTTAACTTCTTGTAATATTTTCAGTTTGATTCTGGCTTTCCTTCCTTGCCAAATAAATTTCAAAATCAATGAATTCAAATCATCATAGAATTTTTTCTCTATTTTTATAGGTATTATTTGAAATAAGAAAAGGAATTTTGGTAAAATGTTCATTTTCACTGTAGCTATTCTTCCTAGTACTGATAGTTGTAGATTTTTCCATTTTTCCAGATCTGATTTTATTTGATTTAGTAATTTTATATAATTATCTTCTTTTATTGTTGCACATCTTGCTGTTAAATATATTCCCAAGTATTTAACTTTCTTAACTATTTGAAAATCTATTTTTTCTGAAAGTTGTTTTTTTTGTTTATCTGTAAGGTTTTTAACTATAACTTTAGTTTTTTCTCTGTTTATTTTCAATCCTACTATTTCTCCAAATTCTTCTATCCTTTTCAATAGCTTAGAGGTTGTCTCCAGCGGTTCTTCTAAAATGAATATCAGATCATCCGCAAACGCTTGTAATTTGTAGCTTTCCTCTTTTGTATAATTTTTTTATCTGTGTCAGGTCTGAGTCCTCTTTTGGTATTAAAGTAGTATTTGCTTCTGTCTGTGTGTTTGGTAATTTAGCCTCTAGTAGTACCTCATAACAAACTTCTTTCATTGGTGAGCTTAATATATCTTGTAGACCTTTGTAGAACTCTGCAGGTAGCCCGTCCGGTCCTGGAGTTTTATCTTTTTTTTTTTGTTTTTTTATAGCTTCCATCAGTTCCATAGTTTTAAAGTTCTCTGGGATTTTTGGTAGGTTAGTGTTTTCCATATATGGTATTATTCTTTCCCGAGGGAGTTCTTCTGTATCATATAGTTTTTCATAAAATTCTTTAACTATTTTTTTATTACATCATTTTGAAATTGTAAGCCTCTCTTCTCATCTTGCAATTTATTTATCAGTTTCTTTTGATCTGTTTGATCTTCCACTTGGTGCCGAGTTTGTCTCCCAGTTGATATCAGGGTAGTTAAAATCCCCCATTACTATTGTGATGTGCTTCCTACATACCTTAGTTAACTGACCAGCAAAAAGTTCATCTATTTCCTTTGTTTGGTTGGGTGGCCTATAGCAGGGCTAGCCCTGCCTAGCCAAGTGTAGTGGGGGAGGGAAAGAGCCAGCGCAGGCAAGGACTTACTGTGAGAGAGTCCTCTGGAGCTGCAGAGTGGCTGGGGCGAGGCAAAGGCCCCAGGCTCACTTCTGACTCACCCTCCCCCATGAGAAAGGAAGAGGGGGGGCGGAGACAGGAGAGGCTATAAAAGGAGGCAGTTTGGGCAGGAGAGGGAGAGAGAAAAAAGCAGCAGCCTTGGGAGGAGGCGGAGTCAGCTCTAGCTGCACCGAAGGGAAAGAAGGAGGAGGAGGAGGGTGGGGGGAGAGGAGATCAAGCAGGCCGGCTATGAGCCGATCTACAACTGCTGTGGCAGCCACTTGTGCTGGCAAGAAATGCAGTGGGGGAGGGGTCGCCCTCTAAGAGGAATGAAAAAAAGGCAGCAATGGCTGGAGGTGAGGCACGGAGGAGAGAGGGAGGGAGGGAGAGAGATGGAGAGTGGAAAGATTCTTATGTGCTTTTGTGACTTTGAAGTTCTGGGATTTGTGCAATATGGGCTTTATGTTCTTAAGGAGTGTTTGGCAATTTCTATTTGGTTGATGGCTGATGTCTCGTGTTAGCTTCTATTGCTCTGCTGTTGTTAGCTGTAAGTTTTGCTGCAAGGGATTTTGAAGGATTTTTCTCCTGAATGGATTTTGCCTGTAGCATTCCTTTACTTATGAATGGAGCCATTTGGGGAGGCTGCCTTAGCTGGCAGCCAATACTTACTACATTTTTTTTTCTTTCTTAAGTGCTGGCTGCGCTCCTTAACTTTCCTTTCTAGCCAGTAGCTAATTCTTATAGGGGAATGTGCCTTTTTAAGCTAGTTCACTCAGCAGCTTGTCTTTTCTGTCTCTGGAGGCTTTTCCTTGTTTGATGAATATATGGAAGAGAGAAAATATGGGGGGGGGGTCAAATTCTCCCTTCAGAAGGAGGTGGGCATGAGAAAGAGGCAGGGAAGGAGGGAGGGAGGAAAGTCCCACCTTAGCACTTGGCCACCAGCAGCCCTGCCATTGACTTTGCTTGTCAAAAGGTTGGAAAAGGAGATCACATGACCCTGGGACACTGTGACCATCATAAATATGAATCAGTTGCCAAGCATCCAAATATAAATCACATGGCGCTGGGTATGCTGCAATGGTCACAAGTGTGAAAAATGGTCATAAGTCATTTCAGTGCAATTGTAACTTTGAACAGGGTGGTTTTTTTTTGGGTCATCAAGTTTGACATCTTGCTAGGTGGTACTCGAATATTGCCATATCCTAAAAGTGGTACAATCGGTGAAAAGGTTGAAAAGCCCTGGCCTCTAGTGTACACTTATGGCAATGTCATTTTTCCCCCTTTTATTTTAACCCAAATGCATTCAAGACAGTTTTCATCATTGTTGTGCTCTATTTTTCTAGAGTTGTAGTTATTTCTCATATATAGTGCAACTCCACCTCCCCTTTTGTTTGGCCTGTTCCTTTTAAATAATTTAAATCCCTCTAGCTGTATGTTCCCCTTGCGGGTTTCATCCCACCAAGTTTCCGTAATGGCAACAACATCATATCTGCCCTTCATTACTTCAATTTCTAATTCCCCTGTTTATTGCTCATACTCTGTACGTTGGTGTATAGACACTTAAGTCCTTTTTGACTGTCCCTGTGTTTACTTTTTATAGAACTTCTGTGTTTCCTGAGTTCCCCTCCTTCCTTACCACCTTCTTTCATTACTGCAGTTGGAATGGCACTCACTATTAAAAGCCTGATTTTGCTCGACAGCAAGGTTGATATTCTTGATACCCGCACAAACATCCATGTTACATGCACTGATAATCCTATTAGTTTTAGATTGCTGGGGACAGAAGTGTTCTATATCAATTAACTCACTGTCCCCACCGTTTAGTTTAAACGTTTCTTCATTTAAACTGCTTATTTTAAATGTTTTCATTGAGGATATTGCTGTACTTTGCTCCATTCAACTTTCCCTCAATCCTAACCAGTCTCATAGTCTGTGCTGCTGAAAAATACCCCCGCTGTATGATGCTGCCACTACCATGTTTCACTGTTGGGATGATGTAGGGCAGGTGATGAGCGGTGCCTCGTTTTCTCCAGACATAAAGTTTAGAAATGAGGCCAAACAGTTCAATCTTGGTTTCATCAGACCAGACAATCTTGTTCCTCACAGTCTGAGAGGCTTTCATTTGTTTTGCACTGAGGAGAGGCTTCTGTCTAGCCACTCTGCCATAAAACCCAGATCGGTGGAGGGTTTCAGTGATGGGTGTCCTTCTGGAACTCTGTCCCATCTCCCAACTCTGGAGCTCAGTCAGAATGACCATCGGGTTCTCGGTCACCTCTCTTAGTAAGGCCCTTCTCCCCCGACTGCTCAGTTTGTCGGGACGACCAGCTGTTGGAAGTGTCCTGGTTGCGCCAAACCTCTTCCATGTGTAAATTATGTAGGCTACTGTGCTCTAAGGAACCTTCACTGCAGCAGGAATTTTATTGTAGCCTTTCTCAGATCTGTGCCTTGCAATAATCCTTTCTCTCAGCTCTGCAGGTAGTTCCTTTGACTTCATGGCTTTTACTCTGCTACAAGTATGCATTGTCAGTTATGAGGCCTTTCATAGACAAGTGTGTACCTTTCTAAATCATGTCCAATCAATTTAATTAACCCCAGGTGGACTCCAATCAGGGTGTAGAAACATGTCAGCAACGATAAAGAGAAGTGGGAGGCACCGGAGTAAATTTCAAGTGTTACTGCAAAGGGTCTGAATACTTATTCCAATGTTGATATTTCAGATTCAAAAATTATGAATTTCAACAACTGTAGAATCAGGCTGCCGCATAACAAAATTGACAAAAGTGAAGGAGGCCTGACTATTTCTGAATGCACTGTATTTTCATTGTTAATGTAGCGTACTGACTACAATAATACATTACATACCTTAAGATGTCTCACTTTGTTCCTTTCTTGGAGCTGAGGCAGTTTGATGTATTCTTCCTGAAATATTGACAAAATATTCTATTTTAAAAAGGCAAACCTACTGACCACGATTAAAGACCCATTTCTTTTCTAAAGCAATATTATTTGGGTTTGGGGTGATGTTTAAAAAAACTTAAAAAATCACGTCCAATAAATTTAATTAACCACAGGTGGACTCCAATCAAGGTGTAGAAACATGTCAGCAACGATAAAGAGAAATGGGGGCACCGGAGCGAAATTTCAAATGTTGTTGTAATGTGATATTTCAGTTTTTTCTTTTTAATAAATTTATAGACATTTCTAAAATTCTGTTTTCACTTTGTCATTATGGGGTACTGAGTGTAGATTAATAAGAAAAAAAATGAATTTCAACAACTGTAGAATTAGGCTGCTGCGTAACAAAATTGACAAAAGCGGAGGTCTTAATATTTCTGAGTGCACTGTATTTTCATTGTTAATGTAGTATATTGTCTGCAATTATACATTACATACTTCCAGACGTCTCAGTTCTTCAAATTTTTTTTCCAGTTGTGGAAATTTAACTCTTTCTTCCTGAAATATTGACAAAATATTCTATTTTAAAAAAGACAAACTGATTTATAGCAATTAAAGACCCTATCTTATTTTTCCTAAAAACAACTTTATCCAAGTTGGAGATTAGTAACTTGGTCTATTAAACCAATATTTACAATGACTTAAGCTAGATCTGCAGATTCATCCAACTTACATGGCTGCCCTACATGCAATAGAGACTCCAGGTCTCTCTCTTTGCTTTCCTTCCATTTGTCTGTGTTTCGTTCTTAGGGCCTGGCTGGACAAATCCCTGCAGTTTTCTTGGCAGGGTTTTTCAGCAGTGCTTTGGCATTGCTAACTTCCTAGGGCTGAGAGAATGTGACTGGCCCAAGGTCATCTAGCTGGCTTGTGCCTGAAGTGGGATGAGAACACCCGGTTTCTAACCTCATGCACTAACCATGATACCAAACTGGCTTTCTTGGGTAGCTAACGTAAGTTAAAAATGTATTACAAAAATACACCACAGAAGAAAAACCTACAATGGCAACTGAGGACAAATATAAACCACAATGATCGATCTATCTATCTATCTATCTATCTATCTATCTATCTATCTATCTATCTATCTATCTATCTATCTATCTATCTATCTATCTATCTATCTATCTATCTATCTATCTATCTATCTATATCTATCTATCTATCTATCTATCTATCCATCCATCCATCCATCCATCCATCCATCCATCCTTCTAATCATCCGTCTCTGTATCTATTTAAAATTTCTATAGGGCTCAAGTGTTTTCTCCTACCTTCCTTCTCCTGCCTTCCATTGTCAAAAGTTGTTAACTAGAAAATAAAGATAAAGATTAAGGTTAGAATGCGTTAATAGTTTTAACATTTTCTTTTGAAAATTAGAACGTATATTTTGAGAGACAATGTCCAGAACCCCAAATAATACTCTAAACGTATTTGCCCTGCAGATCCTTAGGACAATTGTTGCACAGCCAGGGCAATTTAAAAGAACATTGGTCGCCCTTCAGGTCTCCTTGTTTTCGTTATTAAGCAGCTCATGGCAGTAGGGGAGATTTGGTATCCTCTTGCTTGAGATGTATGCTTTTTAGGCTGTGCTTTTCTTTAATTTACTTAAAGGAATACTAAAGCTTAAGATCTCTTTATTTGCTGATGTGCTGATTGTGTCAGAATCCAAAAGGACCCATTTCCTGGACACCCGGTCACTGCCCTCATCCTGCCCAATCCAGCCCCAGGCTTCTGGTCTTCGGGAAGGGCCTGGACCACGGCTGTGTCATTGAGCCTGGGCGTCTGGGAGTAGAAGGGAGCCTTTTCAAGGCTTGTACTCAATGGGATATCTGCTTCTATTCTACTTGGCTAATTTTGGGAGATCTTTGGGAAGCTCTTCTGCCGTGGTCGGTTGCTGCACCTTTGTGCCTTCGCTGCTTTGGGCCGTGAATGATGCAGAGAGATGTCCTTTGCTTCCTTTCCTTTCTTCTTCAGTCTGGAGTCAAGGCAAGTGACTTAAAGGGTTTGTCTCCCTCTTTCCAGGCGGGGAGGCAGGCAGGCAGGCAGGCAAATGGGATTTACAAAGGGAGAGAGATTAGAGAGCAGGGTGGGGAGTTTAGTTTTACCGCCTCATGGGGTTTTTTTGGAACAGTCACAGAGAATCCCAGGGCTGGAGGGAACCTCAAAGGTCATACAGTCCAACTTTGTGTTGTGTATCAATTACGCCCCTTGCTCTCCGCTCAAGGTCATTTATGCCCTGGTCATTTCCTGTTCAGACTACTACATGGGGCTGCTGCCTCAAAAATCAGCCCCCCCCCAGTGGGTGTGGAACTGAAGACCTGTTCCCTGAATTTGGGTGAGAAAAGAGTTTACAAATGACAAACCATTTCCAAAATCTTATAAAAAAGTGCAGGGACTAGTCCAGGCGGTTGCCAGGAGCGCAGACTGACTTGAAGGCACCAAATGTAATATATATATCAGGGAGACAGTAAAACGTAAAGGATTTAGAAATAGCAGTTATGGTAGGACCCAGCCAAGTGAGAAGTTATAGCAAGAGGAATCAAAGCTGAGGAGGCTGTAAGAGAAGCGGAAACTGATTTTGCAAGAAGCACTAGGAGACCTACAGGCCACAGCAGAAAGGCAAAGGACTGTCGAAGTGCCTAAAGCGGGGGAACACAACGGCGGAACAACAACGGCCAACGCACAACCGGCAACCCCGATCAGAAGCCGCGGACAATGAAGCCGGGAGGGGCGTGGCCAATAGGCGGAGCTTCCGCGGAACTTCGACGCCCCTCCCCGCCCGCTCCGCGTACACCGTATCGCGTACGGCGGGGGCGGTGACGACGACCACGACGGGCAGGAGAAGCAGGTGCGCCGGCGGGAGCGGGCCGGCTTGCGAGACCTCGCCAGCAACCGGGCCGGTGAGTAGGAAGGGGACGGGGGCGGCGCGGAACGCGGCTGGAAAGGGAGGCTCTCGCGGCTGACAAGGCCTCCGTCGCCTGGTTCCCCTTCGGGGCTGAAAATCTCGGCCCCGCGGAGAAGTCCTTATTGGGGCGCTCAATGGGACGACCCTCCCCCGCTCCCCTTTTCAGGCATCCCCTCCCCGTCTGGTTGGAGGCCGCCTAGCCTGCTCGCTCCTTTTCAGGCTACGAGAGAGAGCCAGTCCGTCGGCCGCCCTCGGGGAGGGGCAGTCACGGTGTCAGCGGCCGCGTGTAACCTGTCTCCCGTGCTTGCCGTTGCTCCGGCTGCCTTCGCCTCTCCGTGGCCTAAGGTGGTCGGAATCGCTCCGTCCGCGGTGCGGCCCCGGCCAGGGTGAGCGGGTACAAACGCCACGGTTGCCCGCGGGACTCTTGCCGGGGTGCAGATGCGCCCAGCTGCTTCCTTCTGGGAAAGCTTTTTGGGTCTCGAAGCTTCAGTGCAAAGGGTTGCATTGTGTGTTCGCCGCTGTTGGCCCAGGGCCAGCTCTTTTCTGAGAAGCGCAAGTGGGGTACTTGTTGCCGCCCGTCTTTTTAGGACCGAAACGATGTTTTTAGTCGGCGGAAGGTGAAAGGACTGCCCCATTCCAGCAATATTCCAACATTGAAAATTGTAAAATTCAATTAAATGATGAGATTTTAAGATGCTTATGTTTACGATAGTATTAGTTTCATTGAATATTTGTTGACTTTGTCATAGGTTAATCTGTGGTCAAGTGATAACATTTAGATAATATTTGACTGATAATTGGTCAGTATGCTTCAATGCTTAAAAGCAATGTTGCGGGGGGGGGGAGTTTTCATAAATTTTATTTATGAAACCTTACTTTCTTGTGTGAATAAAGTGCTGCCTATCCTAGCTACGTATGTTATAAATAGAATTTAATGTGGGTGGAGGTTCGTTCTCCGAGCTTGTGGGTTGGTTTCCGAACTTTTCTTTACCAGGCTAGGAGAATGAACCTCCACCCTCATCCTACACCTGACCTACAGATATTTGCCACCATTGCAGGTATTTAATGTATTAATAGTGCAATAAGATTGCAACATTATCTATGCTCTTCAGAGCCTGCATATTACTTATATGTGAATCACAGTTTTATGTATACTTGTTTCAGTTAGAATCTACATTTATATAAGTAATATTTGCAAAAATAGCCGGAAGACTTTTCAGAGGGTTGATAAAATTCCCTCTAAAGTTCAAGGTTAGAGATACAGAAGGTCTTAATTTGGAATCAAGATATAGAGTGTTCTAAACATTTGTAATACGATTTGATTTGCTTCCAAAGAAAATGATCTGCTGCAGAATTATTTATCCCAAAAAGTGTTTTAAGCAAAAAATAGAAAATAATTCATTTAGCCTATTTTATAATAGGCGAAGAAACAATCAAAGAAATTAAGTGCTGTAATAGAAGTAGAAGAGCCAGTTTGATGTAGTATTTAAGGCTTTAGGTTAGAAACTGGGAGATCGTGAGTGCTGGTCCCATCTTGGGCATGAAGCAGCTGGATGACCTTTGGCCAGTCATTTTCTCTCAGCCCTAGGAAGAGGCAATGGCAAGCCACTTCTGAAAACCTAGCAAAAAAGCTATAGGACTTGTCTAGGAAGTCTGTGAGAATTGGACATGATTGAATGAAAGAAAAAAATAGAAGTTGAAACTGAAGTTGAAGTGATGAATCAACTAAGAGAAGTCAAATCAGGTTATATCAATCTAACAATCTCTCAATGTACATGAGTGTAATCATGATTTCATAAATCATGATTAAACCTAGTAATTTTTTTTCAACAAATCTTCTGGAATCCAATAATATTGGACTCGCGGTTCTTGCTCAGAGAGGAGGCAGTTGTGATTTATGGTGAAAAGGGCTTTTGCACATCTCCATCTGCTGTGCCAATTGTGCCTGTTCCTGAATGAGAAGGCTTTAGTAGTTTAAAG
Organism: Azemiops feae; assembly: GCA_023970755.1. Classification (NCBI taxonomy): domain Eukaryota; kingdom Metazoa; phylum Chordata; class Lepidosauria; order Squamata; family Viperidae; genus Azemiops; species Azemiops feae. Next base: position 35,890 of record JALGBA010003628.1, read on the forward strand.
ACAAGAAGGACTAAGAGGTGACACGATAGTAGTGTTCCAGTATCTAACAGGCTGCTACAAAGAAGAGGGGGTCAACTAGAGATTGGACAACAATTTGTCTGAAATGGTATAGGTTTCCTGCTTGAGCAGAGGGTTGGACTAAAAAAGACCTCCAAGGTCCCTTCCAACTCTGTTATTCTGTTATTCTATTCTGTTCCACAAAGTAGCTTCTGTGTTAAAGTTTGAGAAATAAAAATGCATAGTGGAACTGGAACTAGTATGAGGGATGTAGTTGTTACATACAGAATGCAGAAAAAATCAGTTGAGAAACAACCTTATCAAAATGGATAAAATCATATATAGAGTAGAAGTAGACAGGGAGAAATTTTTCACACTGTCTGAAAACCTTAGGACCAGTAGTCATCCAAGGAAACAAACTGAATTTGAAGAGATCAAGAAAAAGAAAGTACTTCACACCGTGTATAATTAATCTGTGGAACTGATTACCACAAAACATGGCGATGGCCACTAACTTGAATGCCTTTAAAAAGGATTGGATAGATTCATGGAATGTTAGTTAAAACTAGAAAGTTTGAAGACCCAATTTTATCTCTGCGTTGGGGGCAGTTTGATTCCAAATACCAATTTTAGGTGAACGGTAGCGGGATAAAGGTAAATACTCCGTCTCCTACTTGAGAGCACCCTAGAGGTGTTTCATTAACCACTCTAAGAAACAAAACGTTGCACTAGAATGGATCTTATCCTGCTCTAGCAAGACTATGCTTATGCTTATCCAATCTATCCAATCTACAGGGCTTATTAGAATTATGAAAAGTGCTGGTGATTTTGGGCTGGTCTTTCTCAGCCCAACTCACCTCAAAGGTGGTTGTGGGAAAAATAAGAAGCAGGAATATTGGGTATGTTTGCCATCTTGAGTTATATATGAAAAGGTAGGATCAAAATGATGATGATGATGATTGTATTTTTCTTTTAGCCACGTCTCAGACCCTACGGACAAATGACACACAACCATTGAGCAAAACATGGGAACTCAGCTTATATGAACTTGAAAGAACACCTCAGGTACTGTAGTTACTTTCTTCTCCATCTTTGTATATTGGTAACAGTTTGTATCGTTGTATTGTTTTAGTGTGAATGTGATCTTCCACACCACAAAGTTGTACCAGAAGAAATTACCATGTTTCCCCGAAAATAAGACAACCCAGAAAATAAGCCCTACCATGATTTTTTAGTGTGTGCCTAACATAACCCCTACCCCAAAATATGGCCTAGTTAAGAGCCCACCCACTCCGTCTCACCGTCTGGTTGCTCACAGTCGCAACCAGGCAGGAGAGCCCGTGTCGCTCTGGTGCCGCCGCCACAAGGTGGGGAGGGGTGGAGCTAGACAAAATGACAGGGTAAGGAAACAAGTAATAGGATTGCCAATCCAGCTTTTGCTTTCTCCGTGCCTGACTGAATTACCAGCCAAGTTCTCCCCACAATATAGAGGATGATTTTGCGCCTGTCAACACAGTTGGTTACTCCACCCATCACCCACTAGCTGATCCTTAAAGAGATAAGCGTGTATAAACACGAAGCCGTATCTCTCTCATTTAAAAGGTGTTGGGTCAACTCTAAGCATGTCATTACTTATCGGGATAATGCAAGAGAAAGATAGATTTTCATTTTGCTACACGGATTAGTTTGCAACCAATGGTCCAACGGATCTTTTTCTGAAAGGCAGAACAATAGCAAAGTTATCAGATTATGTCTGCTATACTCACCATGGTTGAAGTGCCTGATGCAATCGTTCAGCATGGTGCTGAATTGCTTCTCAGCTTCTGAATCCGGAAAATAGTAATAACTATGTCTAAGGAACGGCTGCCACAGGTAGACTGGAAATTCCTTTGGAGGGACAACAAAGGCCTGGGTATTCTCCTTTTCACTGGAACCTTAAATATATGCATACGTCCATCAGGTTTACATGTAATCATAGACAAATTCCCACTAGACAGGTAATCTTGCCTTAACATTTGTGCCACCAATGCTTAGTTTTCATTGCAACTCTAGGTGCTCTAGATACCACCCAGGTTGTAGCATCAGCCTATCTGAGCATTCAGTGAGCAGATTCCTTAGTCTGGACTCACAATTCCCCAGATTCAGAATATATTAAGTTATGTGCATCAGATGGGCAGTTATATAAATTTAATAAATATATACGTACATACCGTCCCTAATCTGAGTAATTTGTCTCTGGCATCTGCGGTTTTTCCGCATCCAGAAGGCTTCTCATGAAATAATGCCGAAACAGTGAAGGAAACTCCACGCAGGGTTTTCCTCGGGGTGAGAATGCCCTGAACAAATCTCAGGCAATCTCTTTTATTAGTTCAGCAAAATATGGGTAGTTACATGGGGCAAGCAAGGGGGGTTACATTCTAGCTCAGCAAACTATAGGTGATTTCATGAAGCAAGTAAAAACAGTTACAAAAGGCAGGCAATAGCAGTTTTCATGAAGCAGGTAAAAGCTGTTACATTCTTTCAGATAAGCATTCCATTCGAAGGCAGTTTGTGTGTGTGAATGTTCGTGATATCTGCACGTTGTCCTTGTGTGTGTATGTACTCTTCCGATGGACAATTCACCATTGTTCACAGTTTCTATGTCTACGTGGTTACAGTTTCTCATGTCCTTGGCTCCTGTTTCATGTGAGAGCCATTGGCCTAGTCACACTGCAGGAGCCTGAACCAAACATTTTCCCAACAGGCATCAGAATCGTGCCTCAGTGCCTGTTTTCTTGAATATTAGTGTTTACTTTGATTATGTCTCTGTCTCTTACTTTCTTTGCTTCTGTTGAGCTTCAATTGTTGCTCTGGGTTTTGTGTCTGATATGACTCAAAACTATATTACATTTCAGGACACTCATAGGATAGCACTTTATTGTGTAAGGTAGGCAAGCTTATTAAATGCATGCCTTTAAACCATGTGTGTAACCTTTTATAAAGACAATGCAACACTTGAAAGAGAACATCAATTAAAATGCTAAGTAGTATAAAAAATAAAGGGGAATGGGCTATACCTTACCATTAGGTTCTGGGAAATGTTTATCAGATAGTGAGTTACATTCTTCCCCTGTAATTAGCACTTTGCCTCCAACAGGGAAAATGCAAGTCTTTGAACTTACTCCTTTCTGGAATGCCTAGAATTAAGAAAAAGTAGTAAAGATTTTCTTTTTAATAAACAAAACAAAACACAAAAGCACCTTTGACTTAAGAAGTGGCTCCTAAAAATGAATGAGAGAATGTGAACAACACTTAAATTTCAAAATCCAGAATAGGAGGTAAATAAGTGCTCTAAGTAACCACATAGCTCATTCACCCAGCCTCACTTAAAATTTCCATTTATCTAACTTTTTTTAAACTGCATTTTCTCTTCCAATAGGATTCTAGGATCCTACTGGAAGATAGGATCATTAATTAAACATTTATATAATAGTATGTGTAAAATAAAATAAATTAGACAAGTAGTATGTATAACATTTATTATACATAAAATATGAAATCAAGTAATAGAATTGACTTTTTTGGGGTATGGTATAGATTTTTTTCCTTAAAAGTAAATGATGATGGAGGGCATCTCTGACACCATATTGTAAGACCTTCTCCTGATCAATACCATTAATTTAAAAGCTAGGCGATGATGGGGCCAGAATGCAACTCTGCTTAATACTTTGAAAAGTGGAAATATAATTCATCAGGTTGTGCAAGCATTTCCCATGCGTAAAGGTATTTTTGTTTAGCACCATTATCAGCTGTAAGAAGACTGTCAATAAATGAGGCTGATTTTCTCCATAGCCTCTCTAGGAAAAGTGAATTATTAGATTATAACTTTCAAGTCTCACTAAACGAAATTTCTATTGTTCTCTCCCCCCCCCCTCGTCCCACCCTCTAGCCCACAAACCAATCTCCATTCTTCAACATGCTAACCTTGTCACGTCATTGGTGTCCCAGATTGGGAAAGGCCGGAATGCAAGATGCAGGCCGGAATGCACCTGCAGAATGAAGCCGTTCCTTCGGCCAGTAGAAGTGGACCGGCTGGGAGGGGCTGTCGTTGAGTATAAAAGGCATCCCCTGAAAATAAGACCCGGTGCCTCTTTTGGAGGCAAAAAAAATAAAAAATAAGACCCGGTCTTATTTTCGGGGAAACATGGGTATTATAAATTGCCATCCTATTTTACTCTCTTTAAGGTTGTCTATAAATGTTCTGGAAGAACAGAAATCATGGGTGGCTATAACTCAAGACTTTTAAGGGATGCATGTCCAACTGCCAAGAAGGGGGGGAGGGGGAACATAAACGTGGGTTGATAGAAAATCTCCAGGGTGGACTTCAGGAATGAGTTAGCAAAGCACCTCAATTCCCATTTTGTCAATGTGTAAATTAGTATTTTATTTTACACATCTGCCTATAATATGCTCCAAGGGTTACAAATGTGCCCAGTGGCTCAGAAAGTATGCTCATTCACTAGTTTTAAATTTCAGAATAGAACCCAACAGATCAGCAGTGCTAAGAATCATGCTTGCCTCAGAACGTAATAAATCAACAGTGTACCTCTTTGCTTTCAAAGCGTTCCACGGCGTAATTACTTTTAATTACTATGTATCTCTCTTTCCATTTCTTCAGGTCTTCAGCAAAATGTGACCCCTCTCCTTCATAAAGGACCATGCTGGATGATCCAGGTGGCTATAGAAAAATGATACCAAGAAACAGAATGAGCTTCTTACAAATACTATGTTCCTTTTCTTTTGTAAAGTGGACGAAAGGGTCTAGCCTCTTGGAAAGATTGGTGTGGAACTTCAAAATACTGATATGAACGTATGAGATTTTTTCATGCTACTACAACAAGATTATACTGTATCTGAGTCCTGTACCCTCAAATTCAGCTTTCAGATGAGCCTGAATATTCTGCTTTCAATAGTCATTTGAGAGGAAAAGGGCTTGGAAACAAAACCAATTTACAGTATTTATTTATTTAGCTAGTTAATTCATTAAATTTATTAGCCATGAAGCCTGTTTCTAAATGGTTTCATTTTCTCTAGTCTAAAGTACATGCAGATACTTTTTGCACAGGAATCTAGGTATTTTCATCATTTGTGGTTCAACAGAGTTCTTGTGAAATAGATGCAACTCAAAGAGGATAACTGTATTCATGCATTAAATCATAGTTTCCTCAATACTGGTCAATTAAACAAACCTAGAATAGATAAATTGGCATCTTGACTAAGGCATAAATTATCATTCACACAGAAATCTTTTTTGCATAATGCACAAAGGTAAAACCAAATGAAATCACATTCTGGCTTAGCTTGATGTGTGAACTAGACCACAAATGAGGACATGATCAGCCAGTAACCTCATAGCCAACTAGAACCTTCAAACACAGTTTGCCAGATTGTGATATAATAACAACTACAATGAGTCTGAATTACAGAAGGTAGGAAGGGAACTGGTGCATCTGAACTCAGATGGAGATGATGGCAACATGCATAATGAAGATATGGCCAATGGTAATAGCATGTGGGATAATCTTGGGAGACTGGGCAAAGAGATGAAGCCAAGGAAATGGTCAGATAAATGGCAGCTTAGCCTGTAGCAGGAATGTAGGTCGGGTGAATAGCTCAGAAGGGACTCTGAGTTTCATGGGCTGTAAAGGGAGATAGGAAGAGAAATATATTTTGGGACTTATGAGACTTTGTTTATGTAGCTTTACAATTAAGTAGAATTAGCTCATCTGTCTGTGTTTCCTGTCTAGTCCACCTTGCAAGGCTGACGCCAATAGCCCCAAACATGGGGTGGAAACATAGAAAGATATATGAATAATACTTTTTGTTACCTTTGTTTTTAAGAATTGAGAGTGCAGATCTCTATTTTGTTCCAGCTCATTCTGGATCTGTTTGCAAAAGGACACAGCATATTGGCGTTTATAGTGTGGGCTGAAGTTTTTGATCACCGCTTCAGTCTTTCCTGAAAAGGCATGTTAAATATACAGTATCACATTTAGGCTCCATTTTGCTTAGGCTTCACAAGGGTATGACTCCCATTCCCAAACTATTTTAGAAAACATTTTCTGAAAAAGGGCTATAAAACTACAGTGGTATCATTAATTGGTTGTGGGAGGTGTGATGAGTACTAAAAACAATGAGTACCAAACTATTTTTCCCCTAAGGAATAATGAAATGAATCACAAGGCAGCTGGCACCAATAAGTTCTAGCTTGTGCGTTGAGTATCAAACAAACGATGAATAGCGGGACAAAATTTTCAAGTCAAAATGTGTTGAGTACTAAATTTGATGAGTTTCAAAGCAGTTAAGTACCAACATACCACTGCACATATATCTGTACTGAGAAGCAAAGGTTCTATTATGAATGCTAATGTTCCCTGACCAAATAGGTTTTTGTTTTATCTGACCTAATCCTGGTTCGGGCCTTTTTAAAAAAAACATAATGAGACAGATATCACCTAAAGAAATCTCCTTGTTCTTGTGCCAGTGTATTTGATTAGCTCCAGAAGCAGATAACAGTCCTCAAGCATAACACTTTTACATATCTGATTTCAGGCCACACGCAGCAGAGTTACAGATCTATTTCCCCCCTGCTTCTAAAGGAGAAATACTGTAGCTATTGAGAATGTAGCACTTAATTTGGGACTCAAACAGGGAAAACCCAGGTTTAAATCCAGCCTTAGTTACAGGAGCCCCTTGGGGAACTTTGACTGATGTTCTCTCTCAGTCTAGCCTCGCTCACAGAAGGATTATTGATTTATTTCCAGCATATGTATAGTTGCCCCATTTAAACAATGCAACTCTGAGAAGCATGCAGTAAACTGATAAACAAAAATAACCCCGAACAAAATATCACCAACTAAAATACATATAACAATTAATTAATAATCAAGTATTCAAATATATCATACCCTTCCATGTAAGAATTCTACGCATCTTGACCGAAAGGAGACAGCCAAATTTTCATTGTCTTTCTGAAGCCTTGCGCCATATGTATAATCTGAGATTGCAGTAATAAGAAATCATAACTGAAATATCTATACTGTATATCTAATTCTATATATCTCTCTCTATAAAAACCGAGTCTTCTTGTTGGGACACGGAAGTTTCTACAATGGATGGAGACATCCATATGATTGACCGTCCCTGTTGTAGTTGAAATATTTCTTATTACTATAATCTCTCAGATTTGATTTCCTACTACTGTAATCTCTCAGATTTTTAAACAAGAAACACCAAAGAAAACATTATGAGAACTCTCCATTTCTTGAATTTCTATGCTTGGACTGACTGTACTTGATCTGTACAAATTAGCCAATTAAGAGTTTGTTACATCAGAATGATATCTCGTGCAAAAATGTTCGAGAAGCGAACTTCTATAGAAACGATCAATAGAAACAATCTTTTTTTTATCCCGTATATATTTCAAAACATTGGAGAAATGCTCTCCCCCCCCCAACCCCCTGTGCCCCCTTACTAGCACATTTCCAAATTTGGTCTTGAATCTCTGGCGTGCATATTGCAGTTGTTTAAGGTGAACTGCAGCCAAGTTTTTCAATTAATGTGCTAGACTTCTCTGCTTGTCCCCAGCTGGGGAATGAAAGGAAAGCCAAGAACTAAAGGAGGCAAAGATTTCCTTGGAAATCCTGGAGAAGCATGATCAGGATCCCAAAGACAGGGTCCAGACTGTCATCTCCAGATGCAACTGAATTACACATGCCAGGGTTTTTAATCTCTCAAACAAGAACCTTCCCAAAGGGTGGAGCAATTATTCTTCTACAAAGCATATGCCTATGGACTTCTTTTCCTCATGTTGCTCTATTTCCCAAGAAGCATCCCAAACATATGTTATGGCATTCCTCAGCGCTGCAAAATCCCAAGAGGGTGAGGTCTCAAAAGCAGACAGAATTTTACTGCTTGAGGTCCAGGATCAGCTTGCCTCTCCTCTTCTGCACATAAGAGCGGTCGTGCTGGTTTTGGCCGAAACCCAATGAGCTGAGCAATATCAAGCAGTGGCCAGCAAAAGGTAATCAAAAAGTTTCCAAACTTCGAGAAAAGGACTGTAAAGGATTATTGCACTGGGACCATAGTACGGGTATTCCTTATTAGAGTTTATTTAGTGACCGTTCAAAGTTATAAAGGCACTGAAAAAAGGTGACTGATGACCGTTTCCCACAGTATGACCCTTGCAGCATCCCCATGGTCACGTGATCACAATTCAGACTTTTGGCCACTGACACGTATTTATGATGGTTGCAGTGTCCCAGAGTTATGTGGTCGCCTTTTGCAAACTTCTGACGAGCAAAGTCAGTGTCAACGCTGCTAACATCGGATGTTCTTGCTTTGACAACAGATGGAAATGTAGCCCTCTTTTCTCTTTCGTTTTTAGAGTTAGTTGATGCTGGGAGGGGGGATGTGGATGAGAGTCCAGTTAGTCATAACAATAATAACTCAGCCGTGGGAATCCAAGGTTATTGCGCCCAGTTGATAATAATTTGGCGGGCTGGGGAGAAAGGCCGCGCTTCAAGCTAATTGGGGAATGTGATTTATGGCTGTTAATTGGAGGAGGGAATTGTGCTTTGCTACTTTGTGCCCAGGGGAGGGGAATTCAGTTTTTGGTTTCGACTATGTAGTGCCGATACTTTGTTTCTCGAATAAAAGATTCTTTAAGGTAAACAATGCCTCGAAGTTCTTTTGAAGAGTTTCATCTGTCGGAACCATGACAGTCAGTGGGGATGCCAGATTCACTTAACAACCGTGCTATTAAATTAACAGCTGCAGTGATTCACTTAACAATCCTAGTCAAGAAAGGTCATAAAATGGGGCAAAATTTACTTAACAGTTTCGCTTAGCAAACAGAAATTTTGGGCTCAATTATGGTCGTAAATCGAAGATTATCTGTAGTCCATACACCATGGTTGAAGAGCAATAACGATCTATTTTTTGAACCACAGAAAAATTAACAAGCCCAACTATAACGGATGCAAATCTTCATTGAGAGTTTATCAGCGTATAAAAGCCTATATATAGTCATATCCATACACAAAGTGTCTATCAAATATCTTGCTGTCTGCTCATTGTGAGGCCCTTCCTGGGATTTACATTTGAACTTTTCCATTCCTTGGAAATATCCTAAAACTGATCCAATTGTTTCCTGCTCTTTCTTTCCTAATCTTAAAACAATGCATATAAACGGAGGTACATACATCCTGTAGTTTTCTGGCACTGAATGAAATCAGTCCTTTCCTCTGCAACAAAACACTGCTCATTCAAAGCCATTTTCTTACATCGTTAAAAAAAAGGTTATTGGAATGAAAAGCAACATGGTAGCTTCATTCATGTTGCGTGTTAAGCCCTAAACAGCTTTGTTTGCTTTTTGTGAAACAAAGAATAAACTGCAGCCATTTAATGGAAGTCAGCCGTTGCAGTCTATTCAGTGAATCGTGGTTAAAACTAGGGACAGCTTAGTAGAAAATTCATTTAAAACAAGTTCCAGTTGCTTGCTAAGTTCAGAACTTCACACCACACTGAAATTCTAAACTGATTTCCCATTCCCCACTGACACGCTAGGATATCCATGAAACATACATCTGGGCTCTGATTTCCATTAAATGCAAACTACCACCCTTTCCGTTTTGTCATGCACACTAGACTGGAAACTCTCCATGCTTGGCAACATCTGAGCAGGGTACAAAATGTTTCTTCCCTAAGCAGATGAAAAAGCAAATTTTGCAGCCATGAGTTTAGTGAACATAGTAGCATCTAGATTTCTTCCCTTTTTTTTCAGACCCCAAAATTATAGTCTTCAGAAACACCTATAGACAATCCCAACAACACTGGAAAGGTGAAGGAGTTCTTGGAATGATTAAAACTGTAGTATTGAAGCCAAGAAGATTTCTGCAGTTTTGAATGTTATGAGTTTTACTACATTTTTTAGGTACTTAAAACCTTTGGGCAAACCAAATAATAATTTTGTTTCCTAGAGAGAAAGCCTGAGTCCTTGAACTTACAACGTTTGCGTGGCAATTATTTGTTCTATTGCTAAATTTAAATCTTTGCAACATTAACAATGATTTTTATTGCTGCAGCAACCGTTCACCCACAACGTTATGTGCACATGGCATTTATTCACCAAAGCACATCTAATGGTCATTATATGAAAATCACTTTCAAATGACTCCCTATGATGACCGTCACCAATCTAGGGTCCATAGAAGCCACGGTGGTACACAGAAGCCATAGATGGTAGTCAGAGATGTCCTATTTTTTAAAAAAACCAAAATGGTCAAACTCTTATGTGATTCTTAATGTTAGAGGCTTCTGCTTTTAATTTTAATTAAAATTTAATTTTTGATTTTAAAAAATTGAAAATGTCATTTTTAATTTTGTTTTATACAATTAAATTTATCTGCTCTTGGCTTTGCTCTCTGCTGCATTTTTTTGAGCTGTCTTGAAAGAGTTGCACAATGCAGGAACTACTTTTGACAGTGTCCCTACTTTGTTTTTCAAAGTTTACCACTGGCAGTTATCCTAATAGACTTATTAGTTTTATGCATGGGATGGACTTATCAACACTCCATTTATCATTTTATACGTCATATAAGTTAGAGAACAACGGATCCAAAAAGAAATTTCATCTGTTTGGGTGCTGCCAATATCCACTTTTAAAAATTTATTTTTAAAAGCATGATACTTATTCTCAATCTTGTTAGTAAGGAGGAAGACTACTCTTGCAAACTGCTAAATATTGAAAAGTTTAATTTCAGATCTTGGTTGAAGACCTTATTAATTCCAAACCTAAACAGAACTAAAAAACTGGAATGGACATTTCACTAACAGCTGGATAGATAGATAAGCTTAATTTGTTACTTACTAGATCAATTGAAATTATTTTCATTTGTAAAGACATTGGTTTTCTGTTTATACATACGTGTTTATAGTTCCGCATTTCCACATTTTCTAATAATACTTTACATCTTTTCAACCAAAACCTAAATTTCAAAAATCTTACATTTTTCCAGCCCTTTGTAAAAATGAAAGAAAATGGAATTCTATGCCAGACAAATTGTGAATCAATCTTGTGATTAAAATGGGATCTTGATCTTCAGCCAGTACAAATAAGGATAAGAGAAGAAATTAAATGTTGCCAATTTAGTTCCTCTTAATTACTATTGCTTTTTATTTTAGAATTTTAGTTCTCTCCACACCCTTTACAATGGTTGAGCCCAAACGATGGATATTTAATTTTCAGTAAATACATTAAAATTGTACTGTAAATTTCTTAATTTGGTTTGCCCTACTAGAGAAAGTTCATACAGAAGGTAAGCATTAAGTTAACTCTGAGGATTTAACTCTGATAGTTAAAGACACTACTGAGAGAGCATGCGTACTCGGTGGTTAAAGCATTAAAGCAATAAGTTTGCATCTTGCATGCTGATTGGTTGATCCAACTTCCTGTTCGGTGCTTTGCTGTTGAGTGTCCCCTAGCCGGAAGGTTACATTTGCAGAACTATGAATGGAACAGCTACATAACTGTCCCGGAAGGACAGACCTTCGCTCCCTGACGTGCATTACCAGAGAATTCTGCTGGACCCTTTCTTGTGCCATACTCCAAAAGTGGCTACTGGAGCTGAAAAAGAGCAGCAGCAGCAACCAATCTAAAATCTATCGTAAGAAAGCTAGAAATAGGGCTTAATAAATCTTATTATATAAATTATGTCTCGTAGTACCATTGGAGGAAATTTGTGGCAGCTAGTTTTCTTAGGCTGTTATTTCCAACATACTGGATATTTCACATAACAAAATGTACTAAGGAAAACAATTCCAATAACCATAATGATATAGCTTTAGACTTTTTGCATTCCACTGTTATTGTAACAGGAAAACAGCCTCAGCCACAACAGCTGGAAAAGTCATCGGGTGGGTGGGTGGATGTTTTATTTTGGGGGGAGAATCAGACTGGCTTGCGTATTTCCATTCTCATACAGTAAATTAAAATAGTGATTGCAGACAGAGCGTTAACCTAATTCTAAAAACATGTCTGAGGAAGTTGAAATTAGATCAAAGACGATATGTCAACTAAAGAGTAGTTCACTCTTGTTTTCACGTTTACAACAGAAACTGAAAACTAGCCATTCACTAGTCCATCTGAAATTTAAATAATATTGTGTCAGGAAAATGAAGGCAATACACAATGCGTAAGTTCCGTTAGCTTTTTTACATCCTCTGAAATTTCTTTTAACAATTACAACCAGATTTTTTTCTTAATTAGAGAGAAAGAAACCTACCCTACCGGTAATAGCAATTCACTGCATCATTTTTGGATTATCACAATTCTCTAAAAGAGTATAATGTGGGGGGAATTTAAAGCATAGCACTACCAGATTAAAGGATCTGCTAAACTGCTCGGCCGGGTCAGATGTTCTTCCTTTCCTCCAGTCATTCTTTCTTTCAGTAGCACCACCATTTGCTTTGACACAAATACTTCCAGTGGTTCCAATGGCTTGTTCTAATTATCACACTGACCAATACTGCTCCTTTTAAAAATTGCATATTAAATCAAAAGATGCATTCAGCATCTTAACTAATTTAGTTCTTGTTCAGTTGTTAAGTCATGTCTGACTCTGCAACCCCATGGACCATAGCATGCCAGGCTCCCCTATCCTCCACTCTTTCTGAGCTCTTGTACTGCTATACAACAACGTAAGCGTCCAAAACTTTAGTGGCCTGCACACTAGGCATTTATTTGTTATGGATCTAGCACTAGGAATATGTGCATCCACATGCCTTTAAAGTTGCAAATATGGGACTGGTGCTTCATCCATTTTCTAGAATAACTTATAGACCAAATCCTATATTAGTCACATAGTTATACTGGATGACTTTCATTTGGCTGCTCCATAATAAATTTCAATGCAGAAAAATGGGATCAAAAGTTCTTTTGAACCCGAAAAGTCTATAACTAATACTATTTCCTAGGGCAGTGGTGGCGAACCTATGGCACGCATGCCAGAGGCGGCACTCAGAGCCCTCTTTGTGGGCACACGTGCCATGCCCCAGAGATGGCAACCATCCCTCTTCAACCAGCCGCCTGAGGTCCCATGTGGCCAGATGCATCCCAGCACAGCTGGTTTCCCTCCCCCCCGTCCCGTCCCTTCTGGCCTTTCATGCTCTCCTTTTCCCGGGCACGACCCACTGCATCGCCTCCTCAGCTGTCGGCCAGCTGTCCAGCTCAGAGGCGGCTTCTCTGAACTGCTGGCGGTGGGTTGTAGAGCCCCAGAGTGCGCCGGTCAAGGAGCCGGCAGGCTGTGGCTGCTGACGGACACCGTCGGCCCCCATGTGCTCGCTGGCCTCTGTATGCAGGGGCCGACGGTGTCAGGCAGCAGCTGCCCCGGCCCCTGCCTCGCCTCGCAACAATGGTACCCCCACCCTGCCTCACCTCACCTCGCAGGACAAGCCTCCTGCCCACCGCCCCATCTGCCAGAGACCCCATGGATCTCCCCCAACCCTGCCCGGCCCCCACAGGCATCCCTCCCCATGAGCAACATCGAGGTGACCACGCCCACTTTGGCGACACCCACCCAGTTTGCCATGATCACCACAGCCACGCCACCCAGTGGGCCACGTCCCGGCACCCGGCAATAAATAAATGGGTTTTGGGTAGCAGTTTGGGCACTCGGTTTCTAAAAGTTTCGCCATCACTGTCCTAGGGCATAGCCTTTTTTAAGCAGTTGGACGCTTTTCTATCAATGCAACTAACACCTGCTAATGTTGAATCTTACAGGAAAAACAGAACGTTTCGGTTGACCACATTTCCTGTTACTAAAATATAAGACGCGCAAAGAGGAAAAGCAAGACCTTAATCCTTTTTAGGCCACAAAACCTTACTCGAGTTACTGAATAATAATTTTAAATCATAAGGGTGTATTTTAGTTTGTTTACATTTGGAAACCAACTTGTATCCAAGCACAGTTTTTGAAATGAATCATGGTCCATATGGTTAGATCATATATGAAAACGCATCCCATTTTCCTTTATACAGCTAGGCAACAAAAAGAAACAGGAAGAAAACAACAGTATAAAAGGAATATATATCTAGAGAACAAATTCATGACCTCCACACTTTCTGAAGCCATTCTGATTGCTGTGGGATGGAAGCAATTAATCTTATGTTGGTTTTTTTGGGGGGGTTGCATCAGAGGTCATCAGCATGGTACACAGGACGCTCCTAGACAATGTCCACTAAGACTTCAGGTTAAATAAAAATTAATTTAACATTAAAAAGCTAAAAGCTTAAGAAGCTGATAAATCACCTAAGATTTCATCATGCTTGCAGGCCAATTCTCGTTAAGAGTGCCACTTTTTAAAGTAGAGTCCCAGAACCAGAGGGGCTCAAAACCCAGACACTCACTCGTGCCAGGGTTCGGTTGAAGCCTGTTGTTCCCCATCCAGATGCTCACCGCTGCCAGATAACAGTATAGGATGTCTACAGCATCACTTAATTCGCCAGGGGCGTAGATGTACAAATGAGTAGCATCGGCATATTGAGGATGCTTCACCCCATGACAATGGATGAACTCACCCAATGCTCTCATGTAGATGTTAAATAGGACAGGGGAGAACACTAACCCCTGTGGCACCTCAAATAGTAGGATAGAGGGCAGGAACTCTCCTCCCCAATCATCACTGACTGGAACCAACCCTGTAAAGGAGATGAACTAGGACAATACTGTGCTCGGCACCTCCGATCTTCTGAATCAGTCCAGAAAGATACCGTGCTATTGAAAGCTTCCAAGAGGTCAAGAAAAGGAAAGATGGATACCACTATCCCAGAGCCACCATCTTGTCCAAAAGCCGGACCCATACTATTTTCATACCATATTCAGGTCTAAATACTAACTGAAAAAAATCCAGATAATCTGCTTCATGCAAGACCTCTGAAGCTGCAGAACAACTCCCTGGCTGCCTTCACAAGCCAGGAGGGTCATGGATCAAGAGTGCCAGCGACTTTGTATATTTTAAGGCTGCATGTTTCTTACTTATACTGCTGGAGCAGGAACAAGGTTTAGAACCACTGAGTTTAACAGATATGCTCTGTTAAAATCAATTAACTATTCCCCCGTGTTTGCTATAGAAAATAGTCATGCCCCACAACAAACAGGAGTGCTAGCAAGGGGTATAACCTCCAGAGTTTCCAAAGGCCAGGGAAAAAAGAGTGGCAAGTCTCAGATGACTCGATGCAATGGGGCAACATGCAGATCTTCAGGGTTCCATATCTGCACAATGGGGAGCTCATTATGAGAATGAGCTTAATTTAGGGTTTTCCAACACATATTATGGCTTACAGTAAAATGTAAACTCAACTGCTTTGACTTATTTACTGAACTGTTGCTTAGCGTGATGTGTTAATCCAGCCTTTCAGTTCCCAGTTTTGAGGACTTTGAAAGCAACGTACCAATTTTCTGTTGGTCAGAAAATACGTAAAAGAGGCTTCCGGTTTCGGATTACGGCACGCGCAGTCGCACGGAGAGAGTTGTCTCTCCTACCGGCTGCTTTCCCTCCGCCGGTAGACCCTTAACCGGGTCGAAAGTCGCCCCGTAGAGGCGACCACCGCTTGAGGAGGCCCGTGCTTGACTGGGGAAGGGCGGCAGCTCTCCTTAGTTCGAGCTATCTCCTTAGGGCCGTCGGAGGAAAGATCGGCCAGCAAAATGGACAATCACTTCGCCGCACCAGCTGAAAGCCAGAAGAACAACTAAGCGTAAAGAACCCCCGTGGAGAACCCGGGTGAGACCTTTCCTACCCCTTCTTTCCCTAATCACTCTCCTGTCAAAAGCTTTTGTGCTTGAATTACTTCCCTGCTGTGAGGGAGCAGCGTTTGGGCATTCGGGAAAAACAGCTTTGGGGGGGGGGGAAACCAATTAATTTTTATGGACTATTTAAATTTTGGAATACTGAGGGGACCTGAAAACATTTTATTCTTGATTATTATTGTTATAACTACGCATCTATTACTTTGGAGAGGCCTTTCTTCATCTTTTTCAACACGAAAAATAAAAAATCTATTAATTTGAAAAGAAAAAAAAAGATTTTATGGTCTGCTGAGGATATCTTGTGATGAAAAGTGGTACTGCAATTGTATATTTTTTTTTGACCTTCAAAAGACGATAAGCATAAGATAACTGAAACAGCTGTGTGCTGATCTGGTCTATTGAAAATTGGAGGTGAACATTTGTTTGATTCCTACGAAATAGAGCCTTCTCTAAAAGATTAAAAAATCTTTCTACTACTGATATGGAACCTAACACACAGCTGGACTATGAGCTCATATTGGAAAAAATTTTGGAAGCCACAGAGGATATGAACTCTTACTTTCAAACTTTGACAGATCAAATTATAGACCGAAAGACAGCGCAGAAGAAGCAGATTGGCGCCAAAGAGATTAGTGAACAATATGTACAACCTAAAGAGGAACCACATCAACAACTCAACTATGAAACTACACTGAGAGAAACTGTGGAAACCAAAGAACAAATTAACTTTATACAACTCCAAACACAATCTATGGAGAAGCCTGACGATCAAAGAATAACTTTAACGGAGATGTCTGAAGCATTAACATCAACAGAGACTGACACTCAGATACAAGTTATTGAAAATTGTGATAAGGTGGATAAACAACTGGCAAATATAACATGGAATAAAACGGCTTTTACCATCCAAAGGCTACTAGAAGAAAGGAAAGAGAACTTTGACCAATTTGAAGCGTTAAAGAATATGGACCTTTTAATATTGTGGTTTGATGATGCAGGAATTTTATTATGGAAACCGTTATGGCACAGAAAGAAACCTAGAGTTAGATTTAAAAATGTATTTTAAAGTTTTATTTAATGGGTTTAAAAAGGCTTTGATTTTTTGACTGAGTTAATAACTAATGGAGCACGTGAAATTTCTAAGAGGATACCCTTTGTAACAATACTTTGTTTTAGATATGATAATTACTGGAGAGGTAAACTTTATTTACTGGTTTAAAAAGATTTTCATAGATATAGATGAATTGATAGAATATATACTTAAATTAGATAGAAATCTATTTGTTGGTTTGATATTTTTACTTTAAGATAATTATTTTGAAATAGAAGGAGAATAAGAGGGATGGGTGACAAGAGAAGAAATGGTATTAATGAAGAAAATATAAGAATATTACTGCGGGAATAATATACCAGATATAATTACTATGTAAAAAAAAAAGGACACCCGAAGTGTTAATAATATGTCTATCTAAGGCCAATTGGAATATGGTAATTGTAAGTTAGTAAAGCTTAAAACAGGACCTGGATCTTTAGAATTGAAATGTGAGTGATATTTGATAGGATTGTTTGAAGCTTATATAGAAATGTATTAATTTGAATATGCAAGACTAAATGAGGGAATTAGAGAGGGAATTTTAAATGAATTGATTTGGGCTATATATTTGTGATTGTTTTTCTTTTTTTGGGATGTTCAATATACCCACCTCCACGGTGGTTCCTAAGCACTCTGATGTAACCCTTTTACCCATATAAAAATCTAATAAAATATATTTTTTTTAAAAAAAGAAAATACGTAAAAGAAAGCAGAAATCTGTTCCCTCTCAAACAATCTAACATGATAATTACATTTACACTGAGGTTTTTTTTAACTGATTTGTTAGTTTTACAACATCCCCAGCAATCTATGTACCCTGCATAACATCATCGTTTAATTACAGTAGACATCATTAAAGGAGCTGGTTAAAATCAGGCTATCATAACTACATGTTACATACAACCATAATTCTCCAAATGTTTATCATCTCAAATCCAATTTTTACAGTTTTCACTAAATCTTCTTCACAAGTTGTATTATATCCAAGAAATTCCAGTGAAATCAGTAGGCTGCATTTCATCTAATTTGATTTCTAATGGATAGACATGCCCAGTCAATAAACAGGTTATATGAACTTTAGCAGTGATGATTTCTTCTCTAAGGGTGACTTTCTGGAATTGTTACTGTAATATTATTACATTAAATGATGACAGACAGACACCACTTGCCATGGAAGGGTGTATTTACTTGTTAAGAGTTCCCATCTTACTGCAGGAACTCAAGGCCGCGTATGCTGGGGTTTCCCTTTTTTTAGTCCTCACAAAAACAGTCCTATAAAGTAAGTTGAGATGAGACTGATTGGCCCCAGTACATTTCTGTGACTGAAGGCAGTCTTAAAGTTGGGTCTACCTATTTTTAATCAAAGTTCTTAATCATTACTTCATACACTCTCTGATTATTAAGATGTTAATAAAAAGAGTGCATGCTTCTGTGGGATAAGGGATCCTATACATTTAGAATAGAATAGAGCTTGAAGGGACCCTGGAAGTCTTCTAGTCCAGGCCCCTGCTCAAGCAGGAGAACCTATACCATTTCAGATAAATGATTGTCCAGTCTCTTCTTAAAAACCTCCAGTGTTGGAGCGCCCACAATTTCTGAAGGCAAGCTGTTCCACTGGTTAATTAGGTGAAAGTTAGGAGAAAGTTCCTAACAGTGAGGACAATTAACCAGTGGAACAGCTTGCCTTCAGAAATTGTGGGTGCTCCATCACTGGAGGTTTTTAAGAAGAAACTGGACAGACTTGTCTGAGATGCTATAGGTTCTCCTGCTTGAAGGGGGGCTGGACTAGAAGACCTCCAAGGTCCTTTCCAGCTCTATTCTATTCTATTCTATTCTATTCTATTCTATTCTATTCTATTCTATTCTATTCTATTCTTCTGAATCATAGGCAGCATACATTTAACACCAGTTGCAAGGAAATTGCAAGTTGTAACATTTTGTTTATATTTGTGAGCAACGTGACTGAAATAGTATAAGGTCTCCTGCTTGAGCAGGGGGCTGGACTAGAAGACCTGCAAGGTCCCTTCCAGCTCTATTCTGATTGCCCTCACTGTTAGGAAGTTTCTGCTTAATTCCAGGTTGCTTCTCTCTTTGATTAGTTTCCAACCATTGTTTCTTGTCCTGCCCTCTGGTGCTTTGGAGAATAATTTGACCCCCTCTTCTTTGTGGCAGCCCTTCAAATATTGGAATACTGCTATAATGTCACCTCTATTTCTTCTTTTCTTTAGACTAGCCAAACTCAAATCCTGCAGCCGTTCTTCATATGTTTTAGTCTCTAGGCCTTGGATCATCTGAGCTGCTCTTCTCTGAACTTTTCCCAAAGCCTCAACATCTTTTCTGTAGTATGGTGACTAAAACTGGTTGCAGTATTCCAGGTGTGGTCTTTAACTAGAGTTTTATAAAGCGGTACTAATATTTCGCCTGATCTTGATTCTATGCCTCTGTTTATACAACCCAGGATTGTATTAGCTTTTTTGGCTGCTGCTGCACACTGCTGGCTCATAGTCCAAGGTCCCTCTCACAGTTGCTGCTTTTAAGCCAGGTCTCACCTAATCTGTACTTGTACCTTTGATTTTTCCTGTCTAAATGTAAAACTTTGCTTTTCTCCACATTGAAACTCATTTTGTTGGACAGGGCCCATTGTTCAAGTTTGTCAAGATCTTTTTGGATCCTGAGTTTGTCTTCTGGGGTATTGGATACTCCTGCCAGTTTAATGTCATCTGCAAATTTATTGAGCTCCCCTTCAATTCCCTCATCTAAGTCATTTATCAAGATATTGAAGAGTGCTGGGCTTAACACGGAGCCTTGTGGTACCCCTCTGCTTACTTCTCTCCATGTGGATGTAGTATCACTGAGGACCACTTCTTAAGTACGGTTTGCCAGCCAGCTAAGCTACAAATTCATCTGGTGGTGATGTTGTCTATTCCACATTTTTCTAGCTTACCAAGAAGTAGGTTGTGGTCTACTTTGTCAAATGCCTTACTGAAATCTAAGTATACTATGTCCACAGCATTTTGCTAGTCTACTAATTTAAAGCAGAATAGTTCTGCATGTGTAAATGTGTACAAGCATAATCCTCTTCTCCATCCAATCTTCTCCATCCTAATAGGGTGCATCTACTAAAGGCCCTAAATTCACTGCAAATCAGTAGACTAAGTAAGTAGATCATGCTTTCAGTCTCCTATAATTAGTCCTGCACACTATTTTGCAAATCTGGATATGCAAATCTGGATATAATTGTAGAAAACAATATTGTGTGTGGCTTTTTAAAAATGCCATGTTCTACACGGGAGATGGAAAACATCTGGCCTACATGGCAATTTTCTCACCCCCTGACAATCTACTGAATTTGATTAAGGCAAGATATCTACTTGGCTGAGAGGGAAGAAAACAACCTATAGGAGGAGAGATCACATCATGATTTCTGTTTTGCACATAATATTCTGGCCATAACCAGTAATACTTGGCAGAGAATTCTGAAGGTACCAAATGCAACTATGAGGAGCATGAGGGACTCCACGATATCAACTTCAATGCCCAGTCTGAGTCCCATTTGACTGAATGGGTTAACATGTTGCATCATTAGAACTAATACGTTTCAAAAGAATCAACCCATTCGAAGCCAGCTATTCCTCTATGTTTCCACGGGCTGGGTCTTCCCATATGTTATTATTTTGCAAGCAACCACTAGAGTCATCACATATAGTGGGAAAGCAAACCACAAGCAATGGAAACACTGCTGCAGAACCAGATCCTCTTGGGGCTATCCTTGCCTACTTTGGGGGCAGGACTAATAGATACAAAGCCATAAGTGAACCTTACTTTGGAATAGTTAAAGTAACCAGACATGCTAAACATAGTTGAAGTAACCAGACCTATAACCACCACGACCTCGATTTTATCAATTCTGACTCAGGTGCTCTGCCTTAAAGATCATTTGATCCATGGCCTGACGGCAGACCTGACAGTAAGCAAACTACATAAAATGGTTTACTTTGGGATGTAGATAAAGAACAAGTCAATTATTCTTGAACCGCTCTGTTTAGGACTTGGGTGTTAATAGACTGTCCTCAATGTGACTATCATTTAAGGGTTAATCTGCTATTTGTAGCTTAAGTTCATAGCTTCAGCCCAATTCCAGCAGAGGCTGAATTCTCAACAGCAATGAATCTGATCATAATTCACAGAGTGACTATTAATAGGATAGCCAAAAAGTTACATAAGTTGGACAGCCTTAACGTGAGAAAAGACCATTTCTAAATATATTTTTAATGATGGGCTTGTGAGGCAGCATGATTCAGTTCAACCTCTCAATCCAAAATACCCTGCACAAATTAACATTAAATATTCTTGTAAATCGAATCATTTTTTCACTTCTACCAATGCACAGTACGATTTCGTAAAACTCTACTTGTCTAAAATATAACATGTTTTAACCTGCAATAATGTTATCCTATTCTATTTTTAAGTCAATTTGCCAACATTGTTTTTTCTGATACTCAGCCTTTTTTTGTTTATTTTGTTGAATGTGTGAATTCAGTTATATCACAGCTTCCTGATACTAATTTATATGTATTTATTTGGAGTCACTCTCATTCAATATTATGGATGGTATAGTTCTGATTTTCTCAAGAAAATTGCAATTCTTGCATTAAAATTTCAGAACAAATCAACCCTGCAATTCTTATAATTCTATTTTGAATTTCTTTTGACTTCTTTGGAGTAAGTTGATTATTATTTATTTACTTCTTTAGGATTATAGACCATTTCAACAAGCAGTTGATAATCTCAGGGAGAGCCTTAAAAGCATGATTTCTAAAATAAACGACAGTGTAAGTTAAAATTCTTCACATGAAGAAAAGCTTTGCTTTGCAGGTTTCTCCTCATCCCAGACGCATCCTATAATCCTTGATTTTCAAACTGCATTAAAAAAATGTCTTCCCATTGGAAATCTTATTTAACAATCCCCCCCAAAGTTTACTTTTTCCCATGAAACACCATGGAATAGTAACAATTAAAAGAGAAGTTGAAAATCTTTGCTTCTGCTTATCCAATATTTATCCAGAAAAGGCACTTTTTGCTTAAATTTGTCAGCACAGTAGAAGACAAAACAGAATAAAGACAGTCCATTTCTGCTAGATTTATGTGATTTCTTTTGAGAATTTTCTGCAGATGCAACATTCAGAGAGATGCCCCTTAAAAGAGCAGAAAACTGCTTCTCTCTACCCTCGCATTTTATCTGCTGTTATAATTTAAGGATTATGGTTTCCCCCAAAGTCTAAATTACAGAAGAGTTACAGCTTGCCTTAGAAAGGGTAAGTTTTCTGATAATGCATTAATAAGATCAGATACACTGGTTTCTTTTCTATCAGCCAATAAAAAATATGACAGTTGCAGAGTCCCGGGATCATGTGATCATCTTTTGTGATCTTCTGACAAGCAAAGCCAGATTCACTTAACAACCATGTTACTAACTTAACAATTGCAGTGACTCATGTAACAACTGCAGAAAGAAAGGTCATAAAATAAAGCTCACTTAACTGTCTCACTTAGCAACAGAAATTTTGGGCTAATTTGTGGTTGTAAGTCAGGGACTACCTGTAATTCTAAAGAATAAAAGGCGTGTTATCTTTACCATATGCATCTCCATACATACAAAGATCTCTTTCAGCAACTAGGCAGGGAACCAAAGTAAACTTCTGTCTGTTGTTTGGTAACAGCTATTTCATGAAAGGCCCAGCCAAAGGAAGTCTTCCAGACACAGTCAATAATCTTAGAAAATTAGTTTGAGTATCTCTATCTAGAATTAATTGTGCAATAACAGTTTCAAGTGCTTTTATTGAGTTTAGCATGCTCTGTTGGAATGTACTTCGTAGCAGAATTTATTTTGTTGAGCTTATACCTCTAACGTCTTTATGGACCTGACATAATTTATGAGAATGTCAGTTCTTTAAAATGATCTGAGTTTCAGCAAATCAATCTCTCAGTGGGATTCATTCAGTTCACCTGTATTTTAGTAACAGAGGCTCCAACTCTGACACTATTATGTCACAGAATCATTTACAGTAGTATGCACCGTCCTTATTTGAACTCCCGGACTAGAGATATAAAGCTATATCTTATTAGTGCATTGTATAGAGATGATGTATAAAGCACACTGACCTACAGGTTCAATTGTATAAAGCAGAGTGACTATAAGTTCAATTCCCAATAGAACAATATGAACCACAAAAAATCTAATACTAAGTATAATGGCTGCATATACTTGCTCAGTCTCAATAAAGTCACGGGATACATAATCTCGAAGAAATGGCATTTCTGCCACTCCTGATTTTCCCCCCTTAACTTATCACTGTACTCAAACTCTTTGACTAATTAGGAGCATATCTGAGGGCTCTGGTGATTTTCCTGCGTTTAGAGCCACTTAAGATCTTTCTTTCCCCCCCTTTTTTTGCTTCTCCAATGTTTTTATGTTTATCATGTTAAGAACCTGTGGGATATCTTTACGGATGATTAACAGAAGGAGCACATTCATCTAACTCAATAATCAACAAAAGACTCCTGTAGATTTGAAATCCACGCAAAAGTTTCTAAAATATCACTTGAAAAGTTTGGGAACTTTATTATAAAAATGACTGACAGCCCCTTCGTTTTCTCAGGAAACCGCAAGCTATTTGTTCCTTCATAGGGAGAATATGACAAGCGAGGGCTATATAACCCCCTTATGTAGCACACTTCGCATTCTCCTGCCCTTCCGCAGCTGTTGCAGCCCCTAAATATTCTTTCCCACTTCGCAGTTTCCAGTAAAAACAGTAGCCCTCTTCCCAGTTAACCAACTGTACTTTCTATTTTTCTATCCGAGCAAATCATTAAACTACAACGTGTGGACCATTCATTACTACTAGTACACAACTCCCCGCTGCTTATAAATGCACTGGACTGCGCTACAACGCGGCTCGCATACGTTGGGCAGTCGGCGCTCAGCCCTTCGACCGCAGCGGCCCATCGTGTCCGGGATGACTTGGAGCAAACCCCACCAAGTTCAAAGAGAATTTCCCTCGTGCTGGCGCGCCGAGTTACTGCTCAGCCGCCACGTATGCCCCAGTACCGGATCCCAGTTTTCGGGCCCTTCGCATAAGAAAACGAGGGGCGACAGCCGTTTAGTTGACTGACGGCGGATCTCAGATCTCGGGGCTGCTCGGGAAAACACGCGCTCTTCTCCGAGCGCGGCACCGAAAGCGCTTCGCCGGTTTGCAGGCGACCGATGTCAGCGCCCAGCGGCACAAGGCCCGCTTCCCACACACGGAGCGAGAGCTTCACGACACTTTCCCGCCCGTCTCCTCTCGCTGGCCAAAACAGGCGCCCCTCGATCGCGCTCGCCCCTTTCCCGACCGCTCGGCAAAGTTCCTTCTCCCGCGACTTTGGCAGCTGAATCCGTCAGCTGAGTAGAAGCGGCCTGTCTCGACTGCACCTCGAAGGAATGGAGCGACTGTCGGGCGATCATTTGAGCTCTCTGCAGGAAGATCGACTCGCTGGTTCAAACCTCCCAGCTAATTTGCCTCAGAAAGACACCCCCCCCCTCTCTCGTGGCTTTCCGGCCTGAGGCAGCGGCCATTTGGCCTCCTAGGGTACTCGGTGCCTATCCTATTAAGGGGGGAGATTATTGGGGGGGGGGTTGAAACCTTAATGACAGAACTACAGGGTACCTCTCATCTGTTTGTTCTTATGCAAAATGCCATAGTTTGTCAAATCCAAATTGCTAAACATCAGATATTTTTCTCCCACAGGTGCTTTTTTCAAAAGGCAACTGGACTTTCTTGTTTTTTCCTTGAAGACGTTTCATTTCTCATCCAGAAACTTCTTAGGTTCGGTTCAATTGAAGAAGCATCTTGGATGAGAAGCAGATATACCTTCTTGAGCTTTTGTTTGGAGTTGTTCCTGTGGCATGAACTTTGATCTGAGTCTGAGTGTGCCTTTCTGGTATTTTGATGGTGGTGGGTTAATCCTATTACGTCCCAAAGGTCATATCCTGCTTCCCTGGGGCTGTGGGCTTGTTGATTCTAGGGATCTTTATCTTTCTAATCCAAGCTTCCTGGCTCCAATCTTTCTGACAAGATTATCACATCTGCATTTCTGCAGACCTGGTTTCTGTTTGGGGCAGAGAGACTTGGGGGAGTTGGTTTCTGCCTTGAAGATCCTTTGGGGAAATATATTCTGCCTTTTTAATATTTCCCAAAATATTTTTTTCTCTGGATTCTTCCCACACCTGCATTCTACTAACAAAGTGTAATGATATGTGGAAATGACTTTGGGGATGAGGGAAGAGATGCTGGCTACAAGTGATTAAATAAGAGGGAGGGGAATGCTCAGCTGCATAACAGGCAGAGAAAGAAAGTCAGAAAGGATCCTGCCTAACTTTACAAGCTGTAGAAATCTTTGGTGAGAATTTAGTGCTTTCGGACTTGTAAGATTTTGTTAATGTGGCCTTGCAATAAATTAGAATTAGCTTTTCAGGTCATGTTTCACAACTGTTTATCTGGGAGAAGATTAGCCTAGGAACCTACTTCTAGACAAATCCATGATTACTAATAATCACCCTGTTTTCAATGAGTTTATCAACTTCTCAATTATCTTTATAGGTTGGTTTGTTCTAGTATTTTGTGACTGCTCTAGAACAGGGCTTTTCAACCTTTTCACCGATTGTACCACTTTTAGGATATGGCAATATTCGCATGCCAAGGGTCATGTGATTTATATTTGGATGCTTGGCAACTGATTCATATTTATGATGGTCACAGTGTCCCAGGGTCATGTGATCTCCTTTTGCAACCTTTTGACAAGCAAAGTCAATGGCAGGGCTGCTGGTGGCCAAGTGCTAAGGCGGGACTTCCCTCCCTCCCTCCTTCCCTGCCTCCCTCTTTCTCATGCCCACCTCCTTCTGAAGGAAGAATTTGAAAACCCTCCCCCCATATTTTCTCTCTTCCATATATTCATCAAATAAGGAAAAGCCTCCACAGACAGAAAAGACAAACTGCTGAGTGAACTAGCTTAAAAAGGAACATTCCCCTTTAAGAATTAGCTACTGGCTAGAAAGGAAAGTTAAGGAGCACAGCCAGCACTTAAGGAAGAAAAAAATGTAGTCAGTATTGGCTGCCGGCTAAGGCAGCCTCCCCAAATGGCTCCATTTATAAGTAAAGGAATGCTACAGGCAAAATCCATTCAGGAGAAAAATCCTTCAAAATCCCTTGCAGCAAAACTTACAGCTAACAATAGCAGAGCAATAGAAGCTAACAGGAGACATCAGCCATCAACCAAATAGAAATTGCCCTCCTTAAGAACACAAAGCCCACATTGCACAAATCCCAGAACTTCAAAGTCACAAAAGCACATAAGAATCCTTCCACTCTCCATCTCTTTCCCTCCCTCCCTCCCTCCCCTCTAGCCATTGCTGCCTTTTTTCATTCCTGTTGGAGGGCGACCCTTCCCCCACTGCATTTCTTGCCTGTTTGCTGCTGCCAACACAGGTGGCTGCCACAGCAGTTGTAGATCGGCTCATGGCCGGCCTGCTTGATCTCCTCTCCTCTCCCCCCACCTCCTCCTCCTTCTTCTTTCCCTTCGGTGCAACTAGAGCTGACTCTGCCTCCTCCCAAGGCTGCTGCTTTTTTTTCTCTCCCTCTCCCACCCAAACTACCTCCTTTTATAGCCTCTCCTGTCTCCGCCCCGCCTCCTCCTTTCTCATGGGGGAGGGTGAGCCAGAAGTGAGCCTGGGGCCTGCACTGGCTCTTTCCTTCCCCCACCACACTTGGCTAGGCAGGGCTGCATACCACCTGCCACTCGTTAATGTACCACAAGTGGTACGTACCACCTGCCCGGGTCTCCCTAGGCACCAGCCCTTCAATACTCACCCTGCGAAGATCGAGATCCTTCGCTTTCTTGGCTGCTCCAGGCCTTCAGTGCATTCCCAGAGAATGGAGGCCTAATGTAATGCAAGATCACACGAGATCAGTGTGGCGAGATCTCACGCTACTGATCTCTCATGATCTCATGGTACTTTAGGCTTTTGTTCTCTGCAACAGAGAACAGAACCGAAGCCGGGAAACGTTTGTGTGTGTCTCCGGAGGCTGGATCGGGGCTCCGGAGGCCTTTTCCAGGCTGCTGGGGTCCGGATCTAAGGCCAAGGGAGGCCTTTTCCAGGCCTTTTCAATGGATTTTGTAGGACAATGTAACTTAATATTATTAGCTAAATGTTACATGTAACACTCTTCAGTTATTGATCAAGTTTTCAAAGTAATATGCCCCTCCCACACCAAAAACTAAAAGACTGAAAATTTATGAATTATGGCTCATTACACATTTAATCCTACATATACAAATCTAAAAGTAAGTCTTGTGGAAGTGATTTTTCTAGAGAGAAATTACTGAGGAAGAACAGCTGCTGGTCATTGATATACAGGAACCAAGTGGGGGTCATCTAGCAGTAGAGACTTCATGAGTCCCCGGCAAACAAATGTAGATAATACAAGAGCAGAAAACACATGTGAACTCTTCAAAAAAGATGAAGCGTCATCGATACACAGACATGAATTAAATAAAGATGGCTTAAAGCGTTTAGAGTCTCAAAACCAAAAACAAAAGAATCCACGCAAAATGTATGCAGTGGCTACAAAAATCTGTTAAAAGCCTTAATGAAAAGTCGTACCAACCAGGACCTAGTATCTCCCTGAGAACATGGATTGGAAATTCCTGGATGGAGTTCGAGAAGGAACATCTGGGGGATGTGGCTAATTGGCTGGAGATATCCGTAAATCATATGGAAGTAAGATGGCCACAAACGTGCTTTGACACTATTGAATTCTGAAGCAAAGTCTCAAAGTAGCCTCAGATGGCTTGAGAAGTCATTAAAAAACCAACATTCTGAAGGATGAGTGGAGAATATAATGGATTCCAGGATCTTTAGTAAGCCTCTCACTTCAGCAATCCTTTCGCCCACTTTACAAAAGAAAAGAAGCTCATTCTGTTTCTTGGCATCATTTTTCTATAGCCGCCTGGATCAGGAGAGGTGTCACATTTTGCTGAAGACCTGAAGAAATGGAAAGAGATACATATTGAAAGTAATTACGCTGTGGAAAGCTTTGAAAGCAAAGAGGTAAACTGTTCATTTATTACCTTCTGAGGCAAGCATGATGCTTAGCACTGCTGATCTGTTGGGTTCTATTCTGAAATTCAAAACTAGTGAATGAGCATACTTTCTGAGCCACTGGGCACATTTGTAACCCTTGGAGCATATTATAGGCAGATGTGTAAAATAAAACACTAATTTACACATTGACAAAATGGGAATTGAGGTGCTTTGCTAACTCATTCCTGAAGTCCACCCTGGAGATTTTCTATCAACCCACGTTTATGTCCCCCCCCCCTTTCTGGGCAGTTGGACATGCTTCCTTTAAAAATCTTGAGCTATAATCACCCATGATTTCTATTCTTCAAGAACATTTATAGACAACCTTAAAAATAAAAGGGATAAAATAGGCTCTTAGGGGGAGCCTGGAACCCCCACAGAGCGCGTCCCCAGTGGCGGATTGCAGAAAACAATTAGAAGAAAAATTCGACTGGCAAAAGAAAAGTGGTTTGCAAAGAGATGCAAGGAAATAGAAGAGACAGAACGTATGCATGATAATTTCAATTTACACAAAAAAGTGAAAGAAGCAGCAGGCCTCTACAAAAAGAAAACCAACAACTTAGTTGACAAAGAGGGGAAAATTATCTTAGATGAGGATGAAAAAAGATGGAAGGAATATATTGAAGAACTTTTTGAGGACACTAGGGATGATATAGATATGGGAAGTATAACAACTGGACCAAATATCACTATGGAGGAGGTTCAACATGCAATAAAAATAGCAAAAACAAGAAAAGCCACAGGACCTGATGATATCCCAGTAGAAATTTTAAAATTGCTGGAAGACAATGGGAAGAATTTTTTACTGCAGCTCTTCAATCGGATATATGAAACAGGAAAGATACCAAATGATTGGCTAAAATCAACCTTTGTGACAATCCCCCCAAAAATAAATGCAAAGAAGTGTACCGAATACAGAACAATAAGCTTAATGAGTCACCGAATTCGGAATCCTAGAAGATAAAGTAATAAATGTCAATGCATATTTCCACTAAGAAAGTACTCTACAAAAAGTTATTTTCAACTATGATAAGATTTACATAAACTTCTTGAGAGGCTGTTCTTTCTGAAGAATCCGGAGAAGTCAAAATAGATTAAAAAAGAGGTAAAGTACAAGTTAACATATTACAATAAGCAATATCTTTAACCATCTACAGCGTTTATGATTTTTATTGCTAATATTTTGTATACTGGTTACAAATATTCATTACATATCTCAACTTGTCTCTGTGGGAGACATGGGAAATGGGTTTTTTCCTCCTGCAATATTAACAAAATACCCTATTTTAAAAGACGACTTACTGACAGCAATTAAAGACCCGATACAGAAGTTGGGCCCGTTATTTATACAACAACATATTACATACATGCTTACCAAAGATCCTGGAATCCATTATATTCTCCACGCATCCTTCAGAATGTTGATTTCTTCAATGACTTTCCACGCCATCTTAGGGTGCTTTGAGACTTTGCTTCAGTATTCAATAGATTTTGAATGGCTTGAATAGATGCTTCAAGCCATTCCTCTGGTGTCAAAGCACATGTTTTGGGCCCTCTTACTTCCATGTGCTTTAGGGACTTCTCCAGCCAATTAGCCACATCTCCCATGAATTCTTCAGGATGTTCCTTCTCAAACGTGATCCAGCAATTTACAAGCCATGTTCTCAGGGAGATAGTAGGTCCTGCTTGGTAGGACTTTTCACGAAGGCTTTTAAGGGTGTTTTGCAGCCACTGCAATACATTTTGCCTGGATTCTTTCGTGTTTTTCACACTGTCCAGACAGGCTTTAAGCCATCTTTTATTTAATTCATGTCTGTGTATCGATGGCAAGCTGTTCTTCCTCGGTGGTTTCTCTCTAGAAAAATCAAAAGTTTACATATGAATCTAGACCAACTAAAAGATATTCTTAGTTATCCGTAATGGGAACTGCTTTGATGTCAGGAAACTCTTACTCCAAACGTATATCAATATTTTGGGGTAGTGGGAGGGATGTTAAAGGACCTCTCCTATAAATAATAATAGTAATAATAATAATAATTAATAATTAATAATAATGATAAAGTTGGAAGGGACCTTGGAGGTCATCTAGTCCAACCCCCTGCTCAGGCAGGAAACCCTATACCATTTCAGACAAATGGCTGTCCAGTCTCTTCTTAAAAACTTCCAGTGTTGGAGCATTCACCGCTTCTGGAGGCAGGTTGTTCCACTGGTTTATTGTTCCAACTGTCAGGAAGTTTCTCCTTAGCTCTAGGTTGCTTCTCTCCTTCATTAGTTTCCATCTGTTGCTTCTTGTCCTGCCTTCAGGCGCTTTGGAGAATAGCTTGACTCCCTCTTCTCTGTGGCAGCCCCTGAGATATTGGAACACTGCTATCATGTCCCCCCTCGTCCTTCTCTTCATTAAACTAGACATACCCAATTCCAGCAGCCGTTCCTTATATGCTTTAGCCTCCAGTCCCCTAATCATCTTTGTTGCTCTTCTCTGTACTCTTTCTAGAGTCTCCATCTTTTTTACATCGTGGTGACCAAAACTGGATGCAGTATTCCAAGTGTGGCCTTACCAAGGCATTGTAAAGTGGTATTAATACTTCACGTGATCTTGATTCTATCCCTCTGTTAATGCAGCCTAATACTGTGTTGGCTTTTTTGGCAGCTGCAGCACACCGCTGGCTCATATCTAAGTGATTGTCCACTAGGACTCCGAGATCCCTCTCACAGTTGCTACTGTTGAGCAAGGTACCACCTATACTATACCTGTACATTTGTTTTTTCTTGCCTAAATGTAGAACCTTACTTTTTTTACCATTGAATTTCATTTTGTTAGATAGTGCCCAGTGTTCAAGTCTGTCCAGATCCTCCTGTATCTTAAGCCTGTCTTCTGGAGTGTTGTCTATTCCTGCCAGCTTGGTGTCGTCTGCAAATTTGATGATTTCCCCATCTATCCCCTCGTCCAAATCGTTGATGAAGATGTTGAAGAGCTTTTTTGAAAAATCCCACTCACTTCCACAAGACTTACTTCTAGATTTGTATATGTAGGATTAAATGTGTAATGAGCCATAATTCATAAATAATGATGATGATGCTGATGATGTTGAAAGGGACCTTGGAAGTCATCTAGTCCAACCCCCTGTTCAGGCAGGAAACCCTATACCATTTCAGACAAATGGTTGTCCAGTTTCTTCTTAAAAACTTCCAGTGTTGAAGCATTCACCACTTCTGGAGGCAGGTTGTTCCACTGGTTAATTGTTCTAACTGTCAGGAAGTTTCTCCTTAGTTCTAGGCTGCTTCTCTCCTTGATTAGTTTCCATCTGTTGCTTCTTGTCCTGCCTTCAGGCGCTTTGGAGAATAGCTTGACTCCCTCTTCTCTGTGGCAGCCCCTGAGATATTGGAACACTGCTATCATGTCCCCCCTCGTCCTTCTCTTCATTAAACTAGACATACCCAATTCCAGCAGCCGTTCCTTATATGTTTTAGCCTCCAATCCTCTAATCATCTTGTTGCTCTTCTCTGTACTCTTTCTAGAGTCTCAACATCTTTTTTACATCGTGGTGACCAAAACTGGATGCAGTATTCCAAGTGTGGCCTTACCAAGGCATTGTCAAGTGGTATTAATACTTCACGTGATCTTGATTCTATCCCTCTGTTA
>JALGBA010003630.1:0-22202 GCA_023970755.1 Azemiops feae
GGGGAGGTCGCAGACGGAAAAAATATGGTTTTTCGGATTAACCAACCTGGGGATAACATGAATATATGTATACTTTTCGAATTTGATTTCAGGTTCACATTTTGACTTTTCATGCTTTATTGGATTTTCATGCTTTATTGGATTTTTGCCAAGAAATGCAAGAGACAACCAAGGCTAACTTCTCAGGGGGAGGTCGCAGACGGGAAACATATGGTTTTTTGAGTTCCCCAACCTGGGGGGAACATGAATTTATGTATACTTTTCGAATTTGAGGTCAGGTTCACATTTTGACTTTTTCATGCTTTATTGGATTTTCCCAACAAATGCAAGATACATCCAGGACTACCTTGTCAGGGGGAGGTCGCAGACGGAAAAAATATGGTTTTTCGGATTAACCAACCTGGGGATAACATGAATATATGTATACTTTTCGAATTTGATTTCAGGTTCACATTTTGACTTTTCATGCTTTATTGGATTTTCATGCTTTATTGGATTTTTGCCAAGAAATGCAAGAGACAACCAAGGCTAACTTCTCAGGGGGAGGTCGCAGACGGGAAACATATGGTTTTTTGAGTTCCCCAACCTGGGGGGAACATGAATTTATGTATACTTTTCGAATTTGAGGTCAGGTTCACATTTTGACTTTTCATGCTTTAGTGGATTTTTGCCAACAAATGCAAGGTACAACCCAGGGCTAACTCTCGGGGGAGGTCGTAAGATGGAAAACGTTATGGTTTTTCGGCTTCACACCAACCTAGGGGGAAAACATGAATATATGTACTTTTCGGAATTTAAGGTCAGGTTCACATTTTTGACTTCTCATGCTTATTGGATTTTCATGCTTTATTGGATTTTTGCCAACAAATGCAAGGTACAACCAGGGCTAACTTCTCAGGGGGAGGTCGCAGATGGAAAACATATGGTTTTTCGGATTCCCCAACTTGGGGGGAACATGAATATATGTATACTACTTTTCGAATTTGAGGTCAGGTTCACATTTTGACTTTTCATGCTTTATTGGATTTTCATGCTTTATTGGACTCTTGCCAACAAATGCAAGATACGACCTGGGCTAACTCCTGAGGGGGAGTTCGCATCCAGAAAACAAATTTTTTTTCCCCTTCCCCAACCTGTGGGGAACCTGAATATATCTATACTTTTCAAATTTGAGGTCAGTTTCACATTTTGTCCTTTCATGCTTTATTGGATTTTTGCCAACAAATGCAAGATACGACCTGGGCTAACTTCTCAGGGGGAGGTCGCATCCGGAAAACACACGGTTTCCTGGATTCCCCAATCTGGGGGGAACCTGAATATATGTATACTTTTAAGATTTGAAGTCAAAGTTTGACTTTTCATGCTTAATTGGACTTTTGCCAACAAATTCAAGATACATCCAGGTCTAACAAATGGTTTCTTGTCTTCCCCAACCTGGGGGGAACCTGAATATATGTATACTTTTCAAATTTGAGGTCAGCTTCACATTTTGACTTTTCATGCTTAATTGGACATTTGCCAACAATGGCAAGATACATCCTGGGCTAACTCCTGAGGGGGAGGTCGCATCCGGAAAACAAATGTTTTTTCGGCTTCCCCAACCAGTGGGGAACCTGAATATATGTATACTTTTCGTATTTGAGGCCAGTTTCACATTTTGACCTTTCATGCTTTATTGGATTTTTGCCAACAAATGCAAGATACGACCTGGGCTAACTTCTCAGGAGGAGGTCGCATCCGGAAAACACACGGTTTCCTGGATTCCCCAACCTGGGGGGAACCTGAATATATGTATACTTTTAAGATTTGAAGTCAAAGTTTGACTTTTCATGCTTAATTGGACTTTTGCCAACAAATTCAAGATACATCCAGGTCTAACTTCTCAGGGGGAGGTCCCATACTGAAAACAAATTGTTTCTTGTCTTCCCCAACCTGGGGGGAACCTGAATATATGTATACTTTTCAAATTTGAGGTCAGTTTAACATTTTGACTTTTCATGCTTTATTGGATTTTTCCCAACAAATGCAAAATACATCCAGGGCTAACTTCTCAGGGGGAGGTCGCAGACGGAAAACATATGGTTTTTCGGCTTCCCCAACCTGGGGGGAACATGAATATATGTATACTTTTCGAATTTGAGGTCCGGTTCACATTTTGACTTTTCATGCTTTATTGGATTTTCATGCTTTATTGGTTTTTTGCCAAGCAATGCAAGATACAACCAAGGCTAACTTCTCAGGGGAAGGTCGCAGACGGAAAACATTTGGTTTTTCAGCTTCCCCAACCTAGGGGGAACATGAATATATGTATACTTTTAGAATTTGAGGTCCGGTTCACATTTTGACTTCATGCTTTATTGGATTTTTGCCAAAAAATGGAAGATACAACCAGGGCTAACTTCTCAGGGGGAGGTCGCAGATGGAAAACAAATGGTTTTTCGGCTTCCCCAACCTGGGGGGAACATGAATATATCTATACTTTTCGAATTTGAGGTCAGGTTC
Organism: Azemiops feae; assembly: GCA_023970755.1. Classification (NCBI taxonomy): domain Eukaryota; kingdom Metazoa; phylum Chordata; class Lepidosauria; order Squamata; family Viperidae; genus Azemiops; species Azemiops feae. The sequence continues at coordinate 2,503 of JALGBA010003630.1, forward strand.
ACATTTTGACTTTTCATGCTTTACTGGATTTTCATGCTTTATTGGATTTTTGCCAAGAAATGCAAGATACAACCAAGGCTAACTTCTCAGGGTGAGGTCGCAGATGGAAAACATATGGTTTTTCGGCTTCCCCAACCTGGGGGGAACATGAATATATGTATACTTTTCGAATTTGAGGTCAGGTTCACATTTTGACTTTTCATGCTTTATTGGATTTTCATGCTTTATTGGATTTTTGCCAAGCAATGCAAGATACAACCAAGGCTAACTTCTCAGGGGAAGGTCGCAGACGGAAAACATTTGGTTTTTCAGCTTCCCCAACCTAGGGGGAACATGAATATATGTATACTTTTAGAATTTGAGGTCAGGTTCACATTTTGACTTTTCATGCTTTATTGGATTTTTGCCAACAAATGCAAGGTACAACCAGGGCTAACTTCTCAGGGGGAGGTCGTAGATGGAAAACGTATGGTTTTTCGGCTTCCACAACCTAGGTGGAACATGAATATATGTATACTTTTCGAATTTCAGGTCAGGTTCACTTTTTGACTTTTCATGCTTTATTGGATTTTCATGCTTTATTGGATTTTTGCCAACAAATGCAAGATACAACCAGGGCTAACTTCTCAGGTGGAGGTCGCAGACGGAAAACAACTGTTTTTTCGGCTTCCCCAACCGGTGGGGAACCTGAATATATATATACTTTTCGAATTTGAGGTCAGTTTCCCATTTTGACTTTTCATATTTAATTGGACTCTTGCCAACAAATGCAAGATACGACCTGGGCTAACTCCTGAGGGGGAGTACGCATCCAGAAAATAAATTTTTTTTCCCCTTCCCCAACCTGTGGGGAACCTGAATATATCTATACTTTTCAAATTTGAGGTCAGTTTCACATTTTGTCCTTTTATGCTTTATTGGATTTTTGCCAACAAATGCAAGATACGACCTGGGCTAACTTCTCAGGGGGAGGTCGCATCCGGAAAACACACGGTTTCCTGGATTCCCCAATCTGGGGGGAACCTGAATATATGTATACTTTTAAGATTTGAAGTCAAAGTTTGACTTTTCATGCTTAATTGGACTTTTGCCAACAAATTCAAGATACATCCAGGTCTAACAAATGGTTTCTTGTCTTCCCCAACCTGGGGGGAACCTGAATATATGTATACTTTTCAAATTTGAGGTCAGCTTCACATTTTGACTTTTCATGCTTAATTGGACATTTGCCAACAATGGCAAGATACATCCTGGGCTAACTCCTGAGGGGGGGTCGCATCCGGAAAACAAATGTTTTTTCGGCTTCCCCAACCAGTGGGGAACCTGAATATATGTATACTTTTCGTATTTGAGGCCAGTTTCACATTTTGACCTTTCATGCTTTATTGGATTTTTGACAACAAATGCAAGATACGACCTGGGCTAACTTCTCAGGAGGAGGTCGCATCCGGAAAACACACGGTTTCCTGGATTCCCCAACCTGGGGGGAACCTGAATATATGTATACTTTTAAGATTTGAAGTCAAAGTTTGACTTTTCATGCTTAATTGGACTTTTGCCAACAAATTCAAGATACATCCAGGTCTAACTTCTCAGGGGGAGGTCCCATACTGAAAACAAATGGTTTCTTGTCTTCCCCAACCTGGGGGGAACCTGAATATATGTATACTTTTCAAATTTGAGGTCAGTTTAACATTTTGACTTTTCATGCTTTATTGGATTTTTCCCAACAAATGCAAAATACATCCAGGGCTAACTTCTCAGGGGGAGGTCGCAGACGGAAAACATACGGTTTTTCGGCTTCCCCAACCTGGGGGGAACATGAATATATGTATACTTTTCGAATTTGAGGTCAGGTTCACATTTTGACTTTTCATGCTTTATTGGATTTTTGCCAACAAATGCAAGATACAACCTGGGCTAACTTCTCAGGGGGAGGTCGCAGATGGAAAACATATGGTTTTTCGGCTTCCCCAACCTGGGGGGAACATGAATATATGTATACTTTTCGAATTTGAGGTCAGGTTCACATTTTGACTTTTCATGCTTTATTGGATTTTCATGCTTTATTGGATTTTTGCCAACAAATGCAAGATACAACCAAGGCTAACTTCTCAGGGGAGGTCGCAGATGGAAAACATATGGTTTTTCGGCTTCCCCAACCTAGGGGGAACATGAATATATGTATACTTTTCGAATTTGAGGTCAGGTTCACATTTTGACTTTTCATGCTTTATTGGATTTTTGCCAACAAATGCAAGGTACAACCAGGGCTAACTTCTCAGGGGGAGGTCGTAGATGGAAAACGTATGGTTTTTCGGCTTCCACAACCTAGGGGGAACATGAATATATGTATACTTTTCGAATTTCAGGTCAGGTTCACATTTTGACTTTTCATGCTTTATTGGATTTTCATGCTTTATTGGATTTTTGCCAACAAATGCAAGATACAACCAGGGCTAACTTCTCAGGTGGAGGTCGCAGACGGAAAACAACTGTTTTTTCGGCTTCCCCAACCGGTGGGGAACCTGAATATATATATACTTTTCGAATTTGAGGTCAGTTTCACATTTTGACTTTTCATATTTAATTGGACTCTTGCCAACAAATGCAAGATACGACCTGGGCTAACTCCTGAGGGGGAGTTCGCATCCAGAAAACAAATTTTTTTTCCCCTTCCCCAACCTGTGGGGAACCTGAATATATCTATACTTTTCAAATTTGAGGTCAGTTTCACATTTTGACCTTTCATGCTTTATTGGATTTTTGCCAACAAATGCAAGATACGACCTGGGCTAACTTCTCAGGGGGAGGTCGCATCCGGAAAACACACGGTTTCCTGGATTCCCCAATCTGGGGGAAACCTGAATATATGTATACTTTTAAGATTTGAAGTCAAAGTTTGACTTTTCATGCTTAATTGGACTTTTGCCAACAAATTCAAGATACATCCAGGTCTAACAAATGGTTTCTTGTCTTCTCCAACCTGGGGGGAACCTGAATATATGTATACTTTTCAAATTTGAGGTCAGCTTCACATTTTGACTTTTCATGCTTAATTGGACATTTGCCAACAATGGCAAGATACATCCTGGGCTAACTCCTGAGGGGGAGGTCGCATCCGGAAAACAAATGTTTTTTCGGCTTCCCCAACCAGTGGGGAACCTGAATATATGTATACTTTTCGTATTTGAGGCCAGTTTCACATTTTGACCTTTCATGCTTTATTGGATTTTTGCCAACAAATGCAAGATACGACCTGGGCTAACTTCTCAGGAGGAGGTCGCATCCGGAAAACACACGGTTTCCTGGATTCCCCAACTTGGGGGGAACCTGAATATATGTATACTTTTAAGATTTGAAGTCAAAGTTTGACTTTTCATGCTTAATTGGACTTTTGCCAACAAATTCAAGATACATCCAGGTCTAACTTCTCAGGGGGAGGTCCCATACTGAAAACAAATTGTTTCTTGTCTTCCCCAACCTGGGGGGAACCTGAATATATGTATACTTTTCAAATTTGAGGTCAGTTTAACATTTTGACTTTTCATGCTTTATTGGATTTTTTCTCTTTTTCCAATTTTTTATTTTTCTTTTTTTTCTCTTTTTTTTTTCTTCTTCCTTTTTCCCATTTTCTTTTTTCTTTTCCTTTTTCTCTTTTTTTTTTCTTTTTCTGCCAACAAATGCAAATACATCCAGCTAACTTCCTCAGGGGAAGTCGCAGACTGGAACATATGGTTTTTCGGCTTCCCAACCTGTGGGGGACATGAATTATGTATACTTTTCGAGTTGATGTCCGTTCACAGTTTTGACTTTTCATGCTTTATTGGCTTTTCATGCTTTATTGGATTTTTGCCAACAAATGCAAGACACAACCAGGGCTAACTTCTCGGGGGGAGGTCGCAGATGGAAAACATATGGTTTTTCGGGTTCCCCAACCTGGGGGGAACATGAATATATGTATACTTTTCGAATTTGAGGTCAGGTTCACATTTTGACTTTTCATGCTTTATTGGATTTTTGCCAACAAATGCAATATACAACCAGGGCTAACTTCTCAGGGGGAGGTCGCAGACGGAAAACATATGGTTTTTCGCCTTCCCCAACCTGGGGGGAACATGAATATATGTATACTTTTCGAATTTGAGGTCAGGTTCACATTTTGACTTTTCATGCTTTATTGGATTTTCATGCTTTATATTGGATTTTTGCCAACAAATGCAAGATACAACCAGGGCTAACTTCTCAGGGGGAGGTCGCAGACGGAAAACATATGGTTTTTCGGATTCCCCAACCTGGGGGCAACATGAATATATGTATACTTTTCGAATTTGAGGTCAGGTTCACATTTTGACTTTTCATGCTTTATTGGATTTTCATGCTTTATTGGATTTTTGCCAACAAATGCAAGACACAACCAGGGCTAACTTCTCAGGTGGAGGTCGCAGACGGAAAACAACTGTTTTTTCTGCTTCCCCAACCGGTGGGGAACCTGAATATATATATACTTTTCGAATTTGAGGTCAGTTTCACATTTTGACTTTTCATATTTAATTGGACTCTTGCCAACAAATGCAAGATACGACCTGGGCTAACTCCTGAGGGGGAGTTCGCATCCAGAAAACAAATTTTTTTTCCCCTTCCCCAACCTGTGGGGAACCTGAATATATCTATACTTTTAAGATTTGAAGTCAGTTTCACATTTTTGGTCCTTTATGCTTTAATTGGATTTTGCCAACAATGCAAGATCACCTGGGCTAATTCTCAGAGGGGTCGCATCCGGAAAACACACGTTTCCTGCTTCCCCTGCCCCACCTGGGGGAACCTGAATATATGTATACTTTTAAGATTTGCAGTCAAAGTTTGACTTATTCATGCTTAATTGGACCTTTTGCCACAATTCAGATACCTCCAGGTCTAACTTCTCAGGGGAAGGTCCCATCCTGAAAACAAATTGTTTCGTGTCTTCCCCAACCTGGGGGGCACCTGAATATCATGTATAACTTTTCAAATTTTAGGTCATTTTAACATTTTGACTTTTGTCCTGCTTTATTGGATTTTTGCCAAGAAATGCAAGATACAACCAAGGCTGACTTCGCAGGGGGAGGTCGCAGACGGAAAACATTTGGTTTTTCGGCTTCCCCAACCTAGGGGGAACATGAATATATGTATACTTTTAGAATTTGAGGTCAGGTTCACATTTTGACTTTTCATGCTTTATTGGATTTTTCCCAACAAATGGAAGATACAACCAGGGCTAACTTCTCAGGGGGAGGTCGCAGATGGAAAACAAATGGTTTTTCGGCCTCCCCAACCTGGGGGGAACATGAATATATCTATACTTTTCGAATTTGAGGTCAGGTTCACATTTTGACTTTTCATGCTTTACTGGATTTTCATGCTTTATTGGATTTTTGCCAAGAAATGCAAGATACAACCAAGGCTAACTTCTCAGGGTGAGGTCGCAGATGGAAAACATATGGTTTTTCGGCTTCCCCAACCTAGGGGGAACATGAATATATGTATACTTTTCGAATTTGAGGTCAGGTTCACATTTTGACTTTTCATGCTTTATTGGATTTTTGCCAACAAATGCAAGGTACAACCAGGGCTAACTTCTCAGGGGGAGGTCGCAGATGGAAAACATATGGTTTTTCGGCTTCCCCAACCTGGGGGGAACATGAATATATGTATACTTTTCGAATTTCAGGTCAGGTTCACATTTTGACTTTTCATGCTTTATTGGATTTTCATGCTTTATTGGATTTTTGCCAACAAATGCAAGATACAACCAGGGCTAACTTCTCAGGTGGAGGTCGCAGACGGAAAACAACTGTTTTTTCGGCTTCCCCAACCGGTGGGGAACCTGAATATATATATACTTTTCGAATTTGAGGTCAGTTTCACATTTTGACTTTTCATATTTAATTGGACTCTTGCCAACAAATGCAAGATACGACCTGGGCTAACTCCTGAGGGGGAGTTCGCATCCAGAAAACAAATTTTTTTTCCCCTTCCCCAACCTGTGGGGAACCTGAATATATCTATACTTTTCAAATTTGAGGTCAGTTTCACATTTTGTCCTTTTATGCTTTATTGGATTTTTGCCAATAAATGCAAGATACGACCTGGGCTAACTTCTCAGGGGGAGGTCGCATCCGGAAAACACACGGTTTCCTGGATTCCCCAATCTGGGGGGAACCTGAATATATGTATACTTTTAAGATTTGAAGTCAAAGTTTGACTTTTCATGCTTAATTGGACTTTTGCCAACAAATTCAAGATACATCCAGGTCTAACAAATGGTTTCTTGTCTTCCCCAACCTGGGGGGAACCTGAATATATGTATACTTTTCAAATTTGAGGTCAGCTTCACATTTTGACTTTTCATGCTTAATTGGACATTTGCCAACAATGGCAAGATACATCCAGGTCTAACTTCTCAGGGGGAGGTCCCATACTGAAAACAAATGGTTTCTTGTCTTCCCCAACCTGGGGGGAACCTGAATATATGTATACTTTTCAAATTTGAGGTCAGTTTAACATTTTGACTTTTCATGCTTTATTGGATTTTTCCCAACAAATGCAAAATACATCCAGGGCTAACTTCTCAGGGGGAGGTCGCAGACGGAAAACATATGGTTTTTCGGCTTCCCCAACCTGGGGGGAACATGAATATATGTATACTTTTCGAATTTGAGGTCAGGTTCACATTTTGACTTTTCATGCTTTATTGGATTTTTGCCAACAAATGCAAGATACAACCTGGGCTAACTTCTCAGGGGGAGGTCGCAGACGGGAAAACATATGGTTTTTCGGCTTCCCCAACCTGGGGGGAACATGAATATATGTATACTTTTCGAATTTGAGGTCAGGTTCACATTTTGACTTTTCATGCTTTATTGGATTTTCATGCTTTATTGGATTTTTGCCAAGAAATGCAAGATACAACCAGGGCTAACTTCTCAGGGGGAGGTCGCAAACGGAAAACATATGGTTTTTCGGCTTCCCCAACCTAGGGGGAACATGAATATATGTATACTTTTCGAATTTGAGGTCCGGTTCACATTTTGACTTTTCATGCTTTATTGGATTTTCATGCTTTATTGGTTTTTTGCCAAGCAATGCAAGATACAACCAAGGCTAACTTCTCAGGGGGAGGTCGCAAACGGAAAACATATGGTTTTTCGGCTTCCCCAACCTAGGGGGAACATGAATATATGTATACTTTTCGAATTTGAGGTCCGGTTCACATTTTGACTTTTCATGCTTTATTGGATTTTCATGCTTTATTGGTTTTTTGCCAAGCAATGCAAGATACAACCAAGGCTAACTTCTCAGGGGAAGGTCGCAGACGGAAAACATTTGGTTTTTCAGCTTCCCCAACCTGGGGGGAACCTGAATATATGTATACTTTTCAAATTTGAGGTCAGCTTCACATTTTGACTTTTCATGCTTAATTGGACATTTGCCAACAATGGCAAGATACATCCTGGGCTAACTCCTGAGGGGGAGGTCGCATCCGGAAAACAAATGTTTTTTCGGCTTCCCCAACCAGTGGGGAACCTGAATATATGTATACTTTTCGTATTTGAGGCCAGTTTCACATATTGACCTTCATGCTTTCGGATTTTTGCCAACAAATGCAGATACGGACCTGAGGCTAACGTCTAGGACGGACGGTCGCATCGAAAACACACGGTTCTGGATTCCCCAAACCTGAGGGGAACCTGAAATATGTATACTTTTAAGATTGAAGTCAAAGTTTGACCTTTCATGCTTCAGGGACTTTTGCCAACAAATTCAAGATACATACAGGTCTAACTCTCAGGGGGAGGTTCCATAACTGCAAAACAAATGGTTTCCTTTTCCTCCCAACCGGGGGGGAACTGAAAAAAAAAATTTTAATATGTATACTTTTCGAATTTGAGGTCAGTTTCACATTTTGACTTTCCATGCTTTATTGGCTTTTTAACAACAAATGCAAGATACATCCAGGGCTAACTTCTCAGGGCTGACTTCTCAGGGGGAGGTCGCAGACGGAAAACATTTGGTTTTTCGGCTTCCCCAACCTAGGGGGAACATGAATATATGTATACTTTTCGAATTTGAGGTCAGTTTCACATTTTGACTTTTCATGCTTTATTGGATTTTTCCCAACAAATGCAAAATACATCCAGGGCTAACTTCTCAGGGGGAGGTCGCAGACGGAAAACATATGGTTTTTCGGCTTCCCCAACCTGGGGGGAACATGAATATATGTATACTTTTCGAATTTGAGGTCAGGTTCACATTTTGACTTTTCATGCTTTATTGGATTTTCATGCTTTCAACAAATGCAAGATACAACCAGGGCTAACTTCTCAGGGGGAGGTCGCAGACGGAAAACATATGGTTTTTCGGATTCCCCAACCTGGGGGAACATGAATATATGTATACTTTTCGAATTTGAGGTCAGGTTCACATTTTGACTTTTCATGCTTTATTGGATTTTCATGCTTTATTGGATTTTTGCCAACAAATGCAAGATACAACCAGGGCTAACTTCTCAGGTGGAGGTCGCAGACGGAAAACAACTGTTTTTTCTGCTTCCCCAACCGGTGGGGAACCTGAATATATATATACTTTTCGAATTTGAGGTCAGTTTCACATTTTGACTTTTCATATTTAATTGGACTCTTGCCAACAAATGCAAGATACGACCTGGGCTAACTCCTGAGGGGGAGTTCGCATCCAGAAAATAAATTTTTTTTCCCCTTCCCCAACCTGTGGGGAACCTGAATATATCTATACTTTTCAAATTTGAGGTCAGTTTCACATTTTGTCCTTTTATGCTTTATTGGATTTTTGCCAACAAATGCAAGATACGACCTAGGCTAACTTCTCAGGGGGAGGTCGCATCCGGAAAACACACGGTTTCCTGGATTCCCCAATCTGGGGGGAACCTGAATATATGTATACTTTTAAGATTTGAAGTCAAAGTTTGACTTTTCATGCTTAATTGGACTTTTGCCAACAAATTCAAGATACATCCAGGTCTAACAAATGGTTTCTTGTCTTCCCCAACCTGGGGGGAACCTGAATATATGTATACTTTTCAAATTTGAGGTCAGCTTCACATTTTGACTTTTCATGCTTAATTGGACATTTGCCAACAATGGCAAGATACATCCTGGGCTAACTCCTGAGGGGGGGTCGCATCCGGAAAACAAATGTTTTTTCGGCTTCCCCAACCAGTGGGGAACCTGAATATATGTATACTTTTCGTATTTGAGGCCAGTTTCACATTTTGACCTTTCATGCTTTATTGGATTTTTGACAACAAATGCAAGATACGACCTGGGCTAACTTCTCAGGAGGAGGTCGCATCCGGAAAACACACGGTTTCCTGGATTCCCCAACCTGGGGGGAACCTGAATATATGTATACTTTTAAGATTTGAAGTCAAAGTTTGACTTTTCATGCTTAATTGGACTTTTGCCAACAAATTCAAGATACATCCAGGTCTAACTTCTCAGGGGGAGGTCCCATACTGAAAACAAATGGTTTCTTGTCTTCCCCAACCTGGGGGGAACCTGAATATATGTATACTTTTCAAATTTGAGGTCAGTTTAACATTTTGACTTTTCATGCTTTATTGGATTTTTCCCAACAAATGCAAAATACATCCAGGGCTAACTTCTCAGGGGGAGGTCGCAGACGGAAAACATATGGTTTTTCTGCTTCCCCAACCTGGGGGGAACATGAATATATGTGTACTTTTCGAATTTGAGGTCCGGTTCACATTTTGACTTTTCATGGTTTATTGGATATTTGCCAACAAATGGAAGATACAACCAGGGCTAACTTCTCAGGGGGAGGTCGCAGATGGAAAACATATGGTTTTTCGGCTTCCCCAACCTGGGGGGAACATGAATATATGTATACTGTTCGAATTTGAGGTCAGGTTCACATTTTGACATTTCATGCTTTATTGGATTTTCATGCTTTATTGGATTTTTGCCAAGAAATGCAAGATACAACCAAGGCTGACTTCTCAGGGGGAGGTCGCAGACGGAAAACATTTGGTTTTTCGGATTCCCCAACTTGGGGGGCACATGAATATATGTATACTTTTCGAATTTGAGGTCAGGTTCACATTTTGACTTTCATGCTTTATTGGTTTCATGCTTTAGTGGATGTTCCCCAACAAAAACTACATTCCTAGCTAACTTCTCAGGGGTAGGTCGCAGACGGAAACATATGTTTTTCTGCTTCCCCAACCTGGGGGGAACATGAATATGTGTGTACTTTTCGATTTTGAGGTCCAGGTTCACATTTTGGACGTTCATTCATGCTTTATTGGCTTTTTGCCAACAAATGCAAGATACAACCAGGGCTAACTTCTCAGGGGTAGGTCGCAGACGGAAAACATGTTTTTTCGGATTCCCCAACCTGGGGGGAACATGAATATATGTATACATTTCGAATTTGAGGACAGGTTCACATTTGGACTTTTCATGCTTTATTGGATTTTCATGCTTTATTGGATTTTTGCCAACAAATGCAAGATACAACCAGGGCTAACTTCTCAGGGGGAGGTCGCAGACGGAAAACATATGTTTTTTCGGATTCCCCAACCTGGGGGGAACATGAATATATTTATACTTTTCGAATTTGAGTCAGGGGAAGGTTCACATTTTGACATTTCATGCTTTATTGGATTTTCATGCTTTATTGGATTTTTTGGCCAAGAAATGCAAGATCAACCAGGCTGACTTCTCAGTGGGGAGGTCGCAGAGGAAAACATTTGGTTTTTCGGCTTCCCCAACCTAGGGGGAACATGAATATATGTATACTTTTAGAATTTGAGGTCAGGTTCACATTTTGACTTTTCATGCTTTATTGGATTTTTCCCAACAAATGCAAAATACATCCAGGGCTAACTTCTCAGGGGGAGGTCGCAGACGGAAAACATATGGTTTCTTGTCTTCCCCAACCTGGGGGGAACCTGAATATATGTATACTTTTCAAATTTGAGGTCAGTTTAACATTTTGACTTTTCATGCTTTATTGGATTTTTCCCAACAAATGCAAGATACAACCAAGGCTGACTTCTCAGGGGGAGGTCGCAGACGGAAAACATTTGGTTTTTCGGATTCCCCAACTTGGGGGGAACATGAATATATGTATACTTTTCGAATTTGAGGTCAGGTTCACATTTTGACTTTTCATGCTTTATTGGATTTTCATGCTTTATTGGATTTTTGCCAACAAATGCAAGATACAACCAGGGCTAACTTCTCAGGTGGAGGTCGCAGACGGAAAACAACTGTTTTTTCGGCTTCCCCAACCGGGGGGGAACCTGAATATATATATACTTTTCGAATTTGAGGTCAGTTTCACATTTTGACTTTTCATATTTAATTGGACTCTTGCCAACAAATGCAAGATACGACCTGGGCTAACTCCTGAGGGGGAGTTCGCATCCAGAAAATAAATTTTTTTTCCCCTTCCCCAACCTGTGGGGAACCTGAATATATCTATACTTTTCAAATTTGAGGTCAGTTTCACATTTTGTCCTTTTATGCTTTATTGGATTTTTGCCAACAAATGCAAGATACGACCTAGGCTAACTTCTCAGGGGGAGGTCGCATCCGGAAAACACACGGTTTCCTGGATTCCCCAATCTGGGGGGAACCTGAATATATGTATACTTTTAAGATTTGAAGTCAAAGTTTGACTTTTCATGCTTAATTGGACTTTTGCCAACAAATTCAAGATACATCCAGGTCTAACAAATGGTTTCTTGTCTTCCCCAACCTGGGGGGAACCTGAATATATGTATACTTTTCAAATTTGAGGTCAGCTTCACATTTTGACTTTTCATGCTTAATTGGACATTTGCCAACAATGGCAAGATACATCCTGGGCTAACTCCTGAGGGGGAGGTCGCATCCGGAAAACAAATGTTTTTTCGGCTTCCCCAACCAGTGGGGAACCTGAATATATGTATACTTTTCGTATTTGAGGCCAGTTTCACATTTTGACCTTTCATGCTTTATTGGATTTTTGCCAACAAATGCAAGATACGACCTGGGCTAACTTCTCAGGAGGAGGTCGCATCCGGAAAACACACGGTTTCCTGGATTCCCCAACCTGGGGGGAACCTGAATATATGTATACTTTTAAGATTTGAAGTCAAAGTTTGACTTTTCATGCTTAATTGGACTTTTGCCAACAAATTCAAGATACATCCAGGTCTAACTTCTCAGGGGGAGGTCCCATACTGAAAACAAATGGTTTCTTGTCTTCCCCAACCTGGGGGGAACCTGAATATATGTATACTTTTCAAATTTGAGGTCAGTTTAACATTTTGACTTTTCATGCTTTATTGGATTTTTCCCACCAAATGCAAAATACATCCAGGGCTAACTTCTCAGGGGGAGGTCGCAGACGGAAAACATATGGTTTTTCTGCTTCCCCAACCTGGGGGGAACATGAATATATGTGTACTTTTCGAATTTGAGGTCCGGTTCACATTTTGACTTTTCATGGTTTATTGGATATTTGCCAACAAATGGAAGATACAACCAGGGCTAACTTGTCAGGGGGAGGTCGCAGATGGAAAACATATGGTTTTTCGGCTTCCCCAACCTGGGGGGAACATGAATATATGTATACTTTTCGAATTTGAGGTCAGGTTCACATTTTGACTTTTCATGCTTTATTGGATTTTCATGCTTTATTGGATTTTTGCCAAGAAATGCAAGATACAACCAAGGCTGACTTCTCAGGGGGAGGTCGCAGACGGAAAACATTTGGTTTTTCGGATTCCCCAACTTGGGGGGAACATGAATATATGTATACTTTTCGAATTTGAGGTCAGGTTCACATTTTGACTTTTCATGCTTTATTGGATTTTCATGCTTTATTGGATTTTTGCCAACAAATGCAAGATACAACCAGGGCTAACTTCTCAGGTGGAGGTCGCAGACGGAAAACAACTGTTTTTTCGGCTTCCCCAACCGGTGGGGAACCTGAATATATATATACTTTTCGAATTTGAGGTCAGTTTCACATTTTGACTTTTCATATTTAATTGGACTCTTGCCAACAAATGCAAGATACGACCTGGGCTAACTCCTGAGGGGGAGTTCCCATCCAGAAAACAAATTTTTTTTCCCCTTCCCCAACCTGTGGGGAACCTGAATATATCTATACTTTTCAAATTTGAGGTCAGTTTCACATTTTGTCCTTTTATGCTTTATTGGATTTTTGCCAACAAATGCAAGATACGACCTGGGCTAACTTCTCAGGGGGAGGTCGCATCCGGAAAACACACGGTTTCCTGGATTCCCCAATCTGGGGGGAACCTGAATATATGTATACTTTTAAGATTTGAAGTCAAAGTTTGACTTTTCATGCTTAATTGGACTTTTGCCAACAAATTCAAGATACATCCAGGTCTAACAAATGGTTTCTTGTCTTCCCCAACCTGGGGGGAACCTGAATATATGTATACTTTTCAAATTTGAGGTCAGCTTCACATTTTGACTTTTCATGCTTAATTGGACATTTGCCAACAATGGCAAGATACATCCTGGGCTAACTCCTGAGGGGGAGGTCGCATCCGGAAAACTAATGTTTTTTCGGCTTCCCCAACCAGTGGGGAACCTGAATATATGTATACTTTTCGTATTTGAGGCCAGTTTCACATTTTGACCTTTCATGCTTTATTGGATTTTTGCCAACAAATGCAAGATACGACCTGGGTTAACTTCTCAGGAGGAGGTCGCATCCGGAAAACACACGGTTTCCTGGATTCCCCAACCTGGGGGGAACCTGAATATATGTATACTTTTAAGATTTGAAGTCAAAGTTTGACTTTTCATGCTTAATTGGAATTTTGCCAACAAATTCAAGATACATCCAGGTCTAACTTCTCAGGGGAGGTCCCATACTGAAAACAAATGGTTTCTTGTCTTCCCCAACCTGGGGGGAACCTGAATATATGTATACTTTTCAAATTTGAGGTCAGTTTAACATTTTGACTTTTCATGCTTTATTGGATTTTTCCCAACAAATGCAAAATACATCCAGGGCTAACTTCTCAGGGGGAGGTCGCAGACGGAAAACATATGGTTTTTCTGCTTCCCCAACCTGGGGGGAACATGAATATATGTGTACTTTTCGAATTTGAGGTCCGGTTCACATTTTGACTTTTCATGGTTTATTGGATATTTGCCAACAAATGGAAGATACAACCAGGGCTAACTTCTCAGGGGGAGGTCGCAGATGGAAAACATATGGTTTTTCGGCTTCCCCAACCTGGAGGGAACATGAATATATGTATACTGTTCGAATTTGAGGTCAGGTTCACATTTTGACATTTCATGCTTTATTGGATTTTCATGCTTTATTGGATTTTTGCCAAGAAATGCAAGATACAACCAAGGCTGACTTCTCAGGGGGAGGTCGCAGACGGAAAACATTTGGTTTTTCGGATTCCCCAACTTGGGGGGAACATGAATATATGTATACTTTTCGAATTTGAGGTCAGGTTCACATTTTGACTTTTCATGCTTTATTGGATTTTCATGCTTTATTGGATTTTTGCCAACAAATGCAAGATACAACCAGGGCTAACTTCTCAGGTGGAGGTCGCAGACGGAAAACAACTGTTTTTTCGGCTTCCCCAACCGGTGGGGAACCTGAATATATCTATACTTTTCAAATTTGAGGTCAGTTTCACATTTTGTCCTTTTATGCTTTATTGGATTTTTGCCAACAAATGCAAGATACGACCTGGGCTAACTTCTCAGGGGGAGGTCGCATCCGGAAAACACACGGTTTCCTGGATTCCCCAATCTGGGGGGAACCTGAATATATGTATACTTTTAAGATTTGAAGTCAAAGTTTGACTTTTCATGCTTAATTGGACTTTTGCCAACAAATTCAAGATACATCCAGGTCTAACAAATGGTTTCTTGTCTTCTCCAACCTGGGGGGAACCTGAATATATGTATACTTTTCAAATTTGAGGTCAGCTTCACATTTTGACTTTTCATGCTTAATTGGACATTTGCCAACAATGGCAAGATACATCCTGGGCTAACTCCTGAGGGGGAGGTCGCATCCGGAAAACAAATGTTTTTTCGGCTTCCCCAACCAGTGGGGAACCTGAATATATGTATACTTTTCGTACTTGAGGCCAGTTTCACATTTTGACCTTTCATGCTTTATTGGATTTTTGCCAACAAATGCAAGATACGACCTGGGCTAACTTCTCAGGAGGAGGTCGCATCCGGAAAACACACGGTTTCCTGGATTCCCCAACCTGGGGGGAACCTGAATATATGTATACTTTTAATATTTGAAGTCAAAGTTTGACTTTTCATGCTTAATTGGACTTTTGCCAACAAATTCAAGATACATGCAGGTCTAACTTCTCAGGGGGAGGTCCCATACTGAAAGCAAATGGTTTCTTGTCTTCCCCAACCTGGGGTGAACCTGAATATATGTATACTTTTCGAATTTGAGGTCAGTTTCACATTTTGACTTTCATGCTTTATTGGATTTTTCCCAACAATGCAAAATACATCAGGGCTAATTCTCAGGGGAGTCGCCGACGAAAACATATGGTTTTTCTGCTTCCCCAACCTGGGGGGAACTGAATATTGTGTACTTTTCGAATTTTAGGTCCGGTTCACATTTGGACTTTTCATGGTTTATTGGATATTTGCCAACAAATGGAAGATACAACCAGGGCTAACTTCCAGGGGAGGTCGCAGATGGAAACATATGGTTTTTCGGCTCCCCAACCTGGGGGAACATGAATATATGTATACTGATTCGAATTGAGTCAGGTTCACATTTTGACATTTCATGCTTTATTGGATTTTCATGCTTATTGGATTTTTGCCAAGAATGCAAGTACAACCAGGCTGACTTCTCAGGGGAGTCGCAGACGGAAAACATTTGGTTTTTCGGATTCCCACTTGGGGGAACTGATATATGTATACTTTTCGAATTGAGGTCCGGTTCACATTTGACTTTCATGCTTTATTGGATTTTCATGCTTTATTGGATTTTTGCCAACAAATGCAAGATAAACCAGGGCTAACTTCTCAGGGGAGGTCGCAGACGGAAAACAACTGTTTTTTCGGCTTCCCCAACCGGTGGGGAACCTGAATATATATATACTTTTCGAATTTGAGGTCAGTTTCACATTTTGACTTTTCATATTTAATTGGACTCTTGCCAACAAATGCAAGATACGACCTGGGCTAACTCCTGAGGGGGAGTTCGCATCTAGAAAACACACGGTTTCCTGGATTCCCCAACCTGGGGGGAACCTGAATATATGTATACTTTTAAGATTTGAAGTCAAAGTTTGACTTTTCATGCTTAATTGGACTTTTGCCAACAAATTCAAGATACATCCAGGTCTAACAAATGGTTTCTTGTCTTCCCCAACCTGGGGGGAACCTGAATATATGTATACTTTTCAAATTTGAGGTCAGCTTCACATTTTGACTTTTCATGCTTAATTGGACATTTGCCAACAATGGCAAGATACATCCTGGGCTAACTCCTGAGGGGGAGGTCGCATCCGGAAAACACATGTTTTTTCGGCTTCCCCAACCAGTGGGGAACCTGAATATATGTATACTTTTCGTATTTGAGGCCAGTTTCACATTTTGACCTTTCATGCTTTATTGGATTTTTGCCAACAAATGCAAGATACGACCTGGGTTAACTTCTCAGGAGGAGGTCGCATCCGGAAAACACACGGTTTCCTGGATTCCCCAACCTGGGGGGAACCTGAATATATGTATACTTTTAAGATTTGAAGTCAAAGTTTGACTTTTCATGCTTAATTGGACTTTTGCCAACAAATTCAAGATACATCCAGGTCTAACTTCTCAGGGGGAGGTCCCATACTGAAAACAAATGGTTTCTTGTCTCCCCCAACCTGGGGGGAACCTGAATATATGTATACTTTTCAAATTTGAGGTCAGTTTAACATTTTGACTTTTCATGCTTTATTGGATTTTTCCCAACAAATGCAAAATACATCCAGGGCTAACTTCTCAAGGGGAGGTCGCAGACGGAAAACATATGGTTTTTCTGCTTCCCCAACCTGGGGGGAACATGAATATATGTGTACTTTTCGAATTTGAGGTCCGGTTCACATTTTGACTTTTCATGCTTTATTGGATTTTCATGCTTTATTGGATTTTTGCCAAGAAATGCAAGATACAACCAAGACTGACTTCTCAGGGGGAGGTCGCAGACGGAAAACATATGGTTTTTCTGCTTCCCCAACCTGGGGGGAACATGAATATATGTGTACTTTTCGAATTTGAGGTCCGGTTCACATTTTGACTTTTCATGGTTTATTGGATATTTGCCAACAAATGGAAGATACAACCAGGGCTAACTTGTCAGGGGGAGGTCGCAGACGGAAAACATATGGTTTTTCGGCTTCCCCAACCTGGGGGGAACATGAATATATGTATACTTTTCGAATTTGAGGTCAGGTTCAAATTTTGACTTTTCATGCTTTATTGGATTTTCATGCTTTATTGGATTTTTGCCAAGAAATGCAAGATACAACCAAGGCTGACTTCTCAGGGGGAGGTCGCAGACGGAAAACATATGGTTTTTCGGCTTCCCCAACCTGGGGGGAACATGAATATATGTATACTTTTCGAATTTGAGGTCAGGTTCACATTTTGACTTTTCATGCTTTATTGGATTTTCATGCTTTATTGGATTTTTGCCAAGCAAATGCAAGATACAACCAAGGCTAACTTCTCAGGGGAAGGTCGCAGACGGAAAACATTTGGTTTTTCGCTTCCCCAACCTAGGGGGAACATGAATATATGTATACTTTTAGAATTTGAGGTCAGGTTCACATTTTGACTTTTCATGCTTTATTGGATTTTTCCCAACAAATGGAAGATACAACCAGGGCTAACTTCTCAGGGGGAGGTCGCAGATGGAAAACAAATGGTTTTTCGGCCTCCCCAACCTGGGGGGAACATGAATATATCTATACTTTTCGAATTTGAGGTCAGGTTCACATTTTGACTTTTCATGCTTTACTGGATTTTCATGCTTTATTGGATTTTTGCCAAGAAATGCAAGATACAACCAAGGCTAACTTCTCAGGGTGAGGTCGCAGATGGAAAACATATGGTTTTTCGGCTTCCCCAACCTAGGGGGAACATGAATATATGTATACTTTTCGAATTTGGGGTCAGGTTCACATTTTGACTTTTCATGCTTTATTGGATTTTTGCCAACAAATGCAAGGTACAACCAGGGCTAACTTCTCAGGGGGAGGTCGTAGATGGAAAACGTATGGTTTTTCGGCTTCCACAACCTAGGTGGAACATGAATATATGTATACTTTTCGAATTTCAGGTCAGGTTCACTTTTTGACTTTTCATGCTTTATTGGATTTTCATGCTTTATTGGATTTTTGCCAACAAATGCAAGATACAACCAGGGCTAACTTCTCAGGTGGAGGTCGCAGACGGAAAACAACTGTTTTTTCGGCTTCCCCAACCGGTGGGGAACCTGAATATATATATACTTTTCGAATTTGAGGTCAGTTTCACATTTTGACTTTTCATATTTAATTGGACTCTTGCCAACAAATGCAAGATACGACCTGGGCTAACTCCTGAGGGGGAGTTCCCATCCAGAAAACAAATTTTTTTTCCCCTTCCCCAACCTGTGGGGAACCTGAATATATCTATACTTTTCAAATTTGAGGTCAGTTTCACATTTTGTCCTTTTATGCTTTATTGGATTTTTGCCAACAAATGCAAGATACGACCTGGGCTAACTTCTCAGGGGGAGGTCGCATCCGGAAAACACACGGTTTCCTGGATTCCCCAATCTGGGGGGAACCTGAATATATGTATACTTTTAAGATTTGAAGTCAAAGTTTGACTTTTCATGCTTAATTGGACTTTTGCCAACAAATTCAAGATACATCCAGGTCTAACAAATGGTTTCTTGTCTTCCCCAACCTGGGGGAACCTGAATATATGTATACTTTTCAAATTTGAGGTCAGCTTCACATTTTGACTTTTCATGCTTAATTGGACATTTGCCAACAATGGCAAGATACATCCTGGGCTAACTCCTGAGGGGGAGGTCGCATCCGGAAAACAAATGTTTTTTCGGCTTCCCCAACCAGTGGGGAACCTGAATATATGTATACTTTTCGTATTTGAGGCCAGTTTCACATTTTGACCTTTCATGCTTTATTGGATTTTTGACAACAAATGCAAGATACGACCTGGGCTAACTTCTCAGGAGGAGGTCGCATCCGGAAAACACACGGTTTCCTGGATTCCCCAACCTGGGGGGAACCTGAATATATGTATACTTTTAAGATTTGAAGTCAAAGTTTGACTTTTCATGCTTAATTGGACTTTTGCCAACAAATTCAAGATACATCCAGGTCTAACTTCTCAGGGGGAGGTCCCATACTGAAAACAAATGGTTTCTTGTCTCCCCCAACCTGGGGGGAACCTGAATATATGTATACTTTTCAAATTTGAGGTCAGTTTAACATTTTGACTTTTCATGCTTTATTGGATTTTTCCCAACAAATGCAAAATACATCCAGGGCTAACTTCTCAAGGGGAGGTCGCAGACGGAAAACATATGGTTTTTCTGCTTCCCCAACCTGGGGG